>MU400528.1:433214-496897 GCA_022578965.1 Xylaria sp. FL1777 | reverse complement strand
ATATTAATTTTTGCTAGTTTATTTATTTTATATAGTTTGTTTTAAATTTAAATTTTAAGTTTACTATAAAATAAATAAAATAATATAAGCTTAAGCAATTTTAAAATTACTATTAATTGTTTAAATTTTATAACATAATTTATTATTGCTTTTATTTGTTTTAAATAATAAAATACTTTTTTTGCATGTTTTGCTTTTTAAGTATTTTTAAATAATGTTTTTATTTAATTTTTAAACTTAATGTAGTTTTTAAAAATCTTTTTTGTTTTTAGCTTAAAGTTAGTTAATTTATTAGCTTTTAAGAAATTCTTTAAAATAAATTAAAATTATTTTAATATTTTTTTTAATAAAAATTATAAAATAATTATTACTTTTTGGTTTTTTTTTATAATAGTAGTAAAATATTATTTTAAATAAAGTTTAGCATAAATTAAAAAGGCTTTTATATTTATAAATTTATTATAAAGCTTTAAAGCAATAAATTTAAAACTTTTAATATTTAGCATTTTTAATATTATAAATAATCTTAATAATAAAAGCAATAATAATAATAAAAAGTTAGGTTTTTTATTTTAAATTATTACTTTAAGTATAATAATAATAAAAATAAATATTAAGTTTACTAATAATAATATTAATATTAGTTATAATATAATTATTTGTTTAAAGCTTTAATTTATTATTATAATAATAGTTATTATTGCTGCTTTAATTATTATAGCTAATATTTATACTAGTTTAAAAATTATAACATTTAATATTTAAGCTGCTTTTTAAATTAAAGCAACTTATTTATTTTATAGCATTAATATTAATATTAGCTTTTTTTTATTATTACTGCTTAATTTTTTTTTCTTTGCTACTATTTTTTTTTTAATAAAAGTAGCTAATAAAAATACTAAAGTTTATTGTTTTAATACATTATTAGTTTTAAAAATCTTTAAAATTTTTAAACTTAATTTTTAACTTTTTGTTTTTAATAATATAACTTAAATCTAGTTTATTAATTATTAAATAAAGTTTACTTATATAATACTATTTAATATTTTTGTTTTTTAAATATTTTTTTAGTATACTTTTAAAAGTTTATTTTGTAAATTGTTTATTACTTAACTTTTTATATTAGTATTTATTTTTATATATTAAGTTTTATTAATTAAAAAGCTATTAAAGTATAATAAACTTATTATATATTAATATAATAAGTTTACTTTTAAAGTTTTAATTTATAAATAATAATAGAATTTTTAACAGTAGTTCGTTAAAAAAGTTTTTAAAGTATTTTTATTACTATGCATTAATAAAAGTTTTAAAAAATTAAAAATAATAAATATATTAATGCTTAATAGTTATAAAAAATTAATAGCTAAAAAATTAAAACTAAATAAATAATTAAATATAAAAAATATATAATTATATAAACAAAAAAAAAGTAAAAAAAATAATAACTTTTTTTAAATTATTATAAGTTTAATAAGCATTAAATTATTATAAGCTTAATAAGCTTTAAATTATTATAAGCTTAGTAAGCTTTAAATTATTATAAGCTTAATAAACTAAGTAAGTTATTATATAACTTTAGCTTTAGCTAGTAAAAAAAAAAGGTGCAAAATATATATAAAGGCATTAAGCCGCTTTAAAGGCCACTTTTATGCTAATTTTATAACAAAATAGTGCTTAATATTAGTTTTAAAGCAATAAAATTGCTAATTTAACAAATTAACAAAATGTTTAGTTTTTTTAAAAAATAAATAAGCAATAATATAAGCATATTTATAAACAAAAAAGCAATTAATTAACATAAATTAAATAATTTTATTATAAAGTTAATTATATTTAAAAAACTTAAAAATAATAGCAAAGTTAAAAAAGCTAATAATAATATTAAGCAAATTATATTATATAAAAGTTTAATTTATTGCTATTTTAATTTTTAAACTTTATTAAAAGTAGTTATTTATATATATAATTAAACTTTAAAGCTTAATAGTTATAATAGTTATTTTTTATTGTTTAAAATATAGCTATTAAATTAATAATTAGCTATAAAAATTGCTAATTATATTAAAAATTTAAACAAAAAAAAAAAAGTTAAATTTTAGTAATATTTAGTATAAAACTATAAAGCACTACTAATATATAATTACTTTAGTAGTTTAAAAACATTAAAAAATTAAATTTAAGCTTATTTATAAAAAAAAAAAAGCTTAATTAAAACTTATAAAACTAGCAATTAAGTTTTATATATTAAATAATAAGCTAATAAGTTTAAACTATATTATAATAACTTATAAGTTATTATAAATTATTATTATAACAATATATATAAATTATAAAGCTTTAAAAAAATAATATTGCTTAATAAATATAATAATAATAACTTGTTTTTAGCTTATAGCAAAAATAGCTATTTAATAAAAAGTTTATAATATATTAATAAATATATGCTAAAAAAAAATAAACAAAAATTAAAAGCGTTAATAATATAAATATTAAAAAGCATTTATAAATAGCTTTATTTTTATAAATAATTAAAATAACTATTTAACAAAAAAAATAATTATAGTTTTTAAGCAATATAAACTATAATATATGCTATATAATAATTACTATACAAAAATTTAAAAAGCATAAACTAGCTTTACTTAAATTAGTAATATTTATATATAGTTTTTTAGTACTATACTTAAGAGATATTTTTCCTTTAACATTTACTTTTTTAAGTATAAACTTAACCTTACGTAATAATTACAAAGTTCTGGGCTAGTATTTAGAAGGCACATCTTATACATATACATCTTATACATATACATCTTATACATATACATCTTATACATATACATATGAATATACCTACTAGTAGGTACTTAGGTAACCATTGGTAGGTATAGGTATACATTAGCATCTGCAAACAACCTTACCCGCGGGATTTGAACAGTGTTCCCGACGTCGGCGAGTGGCGCGCCCTTTCTCTATGTATCCAGTTCTCTTAATCCATCTCTCGGATTCTCTCCCATCTCCCCTCCCCCTCCCCCTCCCCCTCCCCCTTCCCCCCTTCCCCCCTTCCCCCCTTCCCCCCCACCTTTTTGTCCAACTTGCCCCAGTACCCACGCAGTAAGGCTGCTTAGCACATCTGCAATAGGAGAAGCCTCGAGGCCGTCTTCGCCCATCCACCATGGGTTATGAGTTCATGACTGACTGACTATCCGGCTCAAGCCGGGATTGCCGTGGGCACTAAACGCGCCGTCCCAACACCGCGTCCCACATTGCAGCGCAGCCAGACGCTTGAATAGGACTGGACCCTGGAAATCCTCGGGTCATCTGAGGCGACGGTATCGGCCGCTGTTGATTCTTTCTCTTGGTAGTTGGTCTTTGGTAGCCAAAACTTGCAGCGAAGTGTCTCCGGGCCATTTCGTTGGTGACTCAACCGTAGCAGCATCTCCTTGAAAAAGAGGCGAGCCAGCCAGCCAACCAGCCAGCCAACCAGCCAGTCAGCCAAGTGCAATTGATCCCTCAGCTCGAGAAGCACCTTTACCAGAGTACCAAACACGCAAAAGATACTACTTACCGACCACCCAACCCAACCATGACAAACGACTCTGCCAACGTGAGCGTGAGCGCCACGACGTCCTCGTCATCGGCCGCTGCCGCCACCACCACCACCAATGGCATCAAAGCCTCCTTCACCGTCAAGGCCGGCCTGGCGCAGATGCTCAAGGGCGGCGTGATCATGGACGTGACCGACGCTGCGCAGGCCCGCATCGCCGAGGACGCTGGCGCATGCGCCGTCATGGCCCTCGAGAGGGTCCCCGCCGACATCCGCGCCGAGGGCGGCGTCTCGCGCATGTCCGACCCGGCCAAGATCAAGGAGATCCAGGACGCCGTCACCATCCCCGTCATGGCCAAGGCCCGCATCGGCCACTTCGTCGAGTGCCAGATTCTCGAGGCCCTGGGCGTCGACTACATCGATGAGAGCGAGGTGCTCACCCCCGCTGACGATGAGTTCCACGTCGAGAAGTCCGAGTGTATGTATATCATCATCATCCCTGTCGTCGCAATGTCGCATCCAACACCAGGGCCTGTCTTTTCTTTCGTTTCCGTCCTCTTTGTCGTCACCAGAATGCTCCTCTATGACTAATGCATAGCCTTACCACCAGTCAACGTGCCGTTCGTATGCGGCTGCCGTAACTTGGCAGAGGCTCTCCGTCGAATCACCGAAGGCGCCGCCATGATCCGTACAAAAGGCGAGGCGGGCACAGGCGACGTAGTGGAGGCGGTACGACACATCCGGACGGTGAAGAAGGAGATCGCTGCGGCACAGGCCGCCTTGCGGGAGGGCGGTGACCTTGCCCTCCGACAGCTGGCGCGGGAGTACGGGTGCGACGCGAACCTACTAAAGCAAACCGCCGAGCTCGGCCGGCTGCCCGTCGTGAACTTCGCGGCGGGTGGCGTGGCGACGCCCGCTGACGCCGCGCTTATGATGCAGCTAGGGTGCGATGGCGTGTTTGTGGGGAGCGGCATCTTCAAGTCCGGGGACGCGGCAAAGCGGGCGCGGGCCATCGTGCGCGCCACGACGCACTTCCGGGACGCCAAGGTCGTAGCCGAGTGCAGCGAGGGCTTGGGCGAGGCCATGGTCGGCATCAGCGTGAGAACATTGCCGACTGAGCAGAAGATGGCTGGGCGAGGCTGGTAACATCTCAATATAAAAGGCCACAAATAAACACTAAAAAGGGATGGGAGGGGGCATTACGGCGGCGTTCATTCAAAAGTAAGAAACTCATCGCTCTAGAAAAGCTGAGAGGAAAACGCTGGAAATCACACTATAAGATGAATGCAGTGTGCTCTCGATCCAATTAAGTCGTCGTCGGTCGCCAGTCACGATATGGATTCGCTCAAAGACATCGACTTGAGATTCAATAACACTGTTAGACGCCTTACAAGCAATCTATTTAAACCTCTCACACAGCGGTAATTATTCTAGGACGCTTGATATATAGTCCTAACCCTACCATATCTCGATCCTCGTCCACCTGTGCGCTAGCCCTATAGAAGTGTCTGGAGTTAAACCTCGATGTCACACAAGTTAAGACTTAACTTTATTACGACCTTTTTTTTATATTTTTCTTTTCTCTCATGTTCTTGGTTTTAGTCTTTACACAATATTCTTGAAGCATAGCATCACAAAATCCCAAAGTAAAACCAATCGCTCTCCTCGGACACCATCAGACCACTATCTGATCCCGACTCGTAATTCACATCTCACATCTCACATCTTTACCTCATCTAGCCGGCAGATTATTCCAGATATCATAACTCAGCGTTTCATTAGGCATAATCCAACGCCTTAAGTCAGGCTTGGCGCGGATAATCAAATCAGCCACCATGCGTCCAAAGACAACCTCTCCATATGGGTTCAGATGCGTCATATCCGCACGGTCGTCTCCCCAATTGTACGTCCACGCGGCGTCGCGGCCTATGGCGTCAATTTACGCGAGGCTCGCGGCATTGAGGTCGATAATGGTCGAATTTGTCGCCTCGGCTGCTTGAATGGCTGCTAGACGCTCGTTATGCAGGGAATCCGTGGCGTTGTGCGGATTATCGGGGAATACCCGGCGCGTGAGCGAGGATACGAGGAGCTTCAGAGGGGAGGGTTCATATAGTTAGTCAGGTACATATAGTTGGAACAAAAGCAAAACACAGCTCTTGAATCTTCGTGTCAGCAGTATGAGATGCGGTCTAGGACGTACTGCGGCACCGCCCAGCGATTTCACCTGGTTGGCGAAGTTAATCAAGTTCTGTTGATACACACTATTCAACGATCGAGGTTAGTTAGCTGGTCTGTTCAGTGATGGATGATGACACGACGTAGATGGCAGTAGTGCAATAAGAGTATAACAGGAGTATTAAGGCCCAGGCCTCTAAAGGAAACGAAGGACTAGATTGATTTAAACTCGCGTACTCAAACGGAACATTATTCTCGGGTTTCTGATCGTTGTGTCCGAACTATGATTGCAGCTTAATATTTCCCAGACATACCACAGCCACATCTCACACCTTCATAGATCTTTCTGTGGCCCGCAGTCCCCAGTTCACTTACACTGATAGTCACATAACAGTCATACGTCGCTGCATACTCTTTCACATATGCGGTGAGATTGGCCCATCTGCCCTGGGCGACGAACGACGCAGTAGTAGCGCCGCTGAGGCCGAAGTTGATGCCCCATGCGGGTTGAATAAGCGGTGCGAGGAGCCCGTTGCCCCAACCGCCATCGACAGCCGTCGTCGAGTCGCCAGCGAGGAAGAACGCCGGCGGCTTCCCGAGTCTGTGATGTACTGATCCACTCGCCACCGCGGCCGCTAGGACGACGAAGAAGCTTAAAGTGGCTTTGATCTGGAATGAACCCATGCTTGTCGAACTGTTACTTTATTTTAGAATGCTCATTACGTCCGGTTACATACAATCGCTTCGCCAATCTCACGCCGACATCTAGCGATATAAATAAAATTCCGTTAACACACAAGCTATCAACAAAGCTATCCACCCGTCTTCGCAATCAACACCGAGGCATAAAATACCCCGAGCAGCTCTTATCTCGGAGCAGAGAAACATAGCCCGCGGCATCTTGTCCTGAATGGCGCGCATCGTGTTACGCTTAATCAAGCCTTGGCAGATTTGGAGGGTCTCATCTCGCAACATCATGGACCGAGGTGCATACAGGCAAATAAATCGCATTCCCCTCCCGCTCTCCCCCATCTTCCACTGCATTGGCAAGCTCCTACCAGCTTCCCGCCAGCTCGTGGAAAAGTATCAGATGGCATGCCGGCGACAACACGCTCATTGGAGCCAAAACTGCACGGACAGATCCCAACGAGGGTGTGACCATGCAGTTCCAATGGGCACAACACCATCAGCGGCGAAGAAAAAAAAAACAGAAGATGTTAAAACCGAGCATATCATAGCACCGTTTTAAACTAAGGTCTTTTTGATCATGAATAGAGAGTATTGTTCATATTAATATAGAACCCGCGAGCAGTTACGAAGAGAGGTGGATGTAGTTTACTAAGGACTGAATGTACAACCCAACCTCCATCCAAAGACACCACACGCCAACCATCCATTCATGCATACGCTTCTTCAAGTATAAACGCTCTCGGTAATGGAGTTGACTTGCAACCCGGTCTCAGCCATATTCGCGTCTTTCAAGTAGTCGAGTGGCATCCACACAAGGTGGCCCTTGACCTGATCAAGCTTTGCGCGGATGTCGTCTCGTGGGAGAAACCTATCGAAGATATGGCCCGCTTTTACGCCCTTTGGTGGCAGATAGAAATTGTAGTCATCGAATGTTTTAACTGAAAAGAAGAAACACGTACAGACGCATTAGTGAAGGAGTTCCTAGCATGAAGTGAGCTTCGCAATAATCACTCGGGTACTTACCATAGTCATCAGGATCTGCGTGGAACAGATGTCTAAACGTCATCGTGTTCGTCGTGGCATTGGTAGTCCACTGTTCCCATAGCTCGTCGCTCAAGGGGTCTTCGACAAACTTATAACTCTCGTCTCGATCCCATATGTCATTCGGCGAGTCTTCACTCGGCGGTTGGGCATTGGGGTCATTGCTTGCATCGAGCTCCTGCGGCGGTAGTAACCCCAGGTGTTCCCGCCATAGGTAGCGTCGTAAGGTAGCAGCATGCCTGCCAGCCTCGAATGGCTGGCCGTCCATGGTGCTCTGGATCTTTGCAGTATCTTCCATGACGATAGAGAGCTCGCTGTCGTGGTGGCCTTCCTGGCTGCGGTCGTTCAAGTTACTTGATCCACAAATCACGATGCGGTCATCTACAATGAGGACCTTAGCATGAACGTAAAGCTCCTCCTGTATCCAGTTATGAACCTCTTCTTCAGGGTCACCCTCCCACGGCTCACCCGAAACTTTGCCTGTTCCAGCCATAGCACTATAGTTTGCTAAATTTAGTAATCGCTCTTTCAGATAGGTAGGCAAGTCCAGCATTTGCCCGAGACATATCCATTGCCCCTAACGGCAGATTTCCATCTCTGAAAGCATAGGAAGAAGATAACTCGAGGGATAGCTTACTGGTGTGCCACACTAAATGCTGATTTTTGCCCTTCATTGTTTGGTTTCGCCTGTTCAAAGCGCTGTTTCGCTTGGGCGCTCTCCGCTGTCTCCTTCAACTCCTTCTGCTCTTCGGCCTTGCCTATATGCTTACCGTGTTTACCCTTAGAATCCGCGCTACCGTGGATTCCGGAACTCATAATCTCCTCGGCCTGGGCGCGTTGCACTTCCTGATATTTGACACCGGACTTTTCCTCTTGCTCACGCATCGCAGGAGTTTTGTTGAGACGATCGTAAGATCGTAAGTTGAAAATGAAGATATGATTCGTTGGATCAACACCCTGTGCACGAATCTGCTCGAAGATAGAATGCTCGCCGCGGCAGATCGACTTGTACTGGTAATCCATGATGGCACGCGTTCCCACAGCAGCGTCGTCACGCAAGTCGCCAGCAAATCCAGGTATGGCGGGAATAATGATAATGACACGGAACTTCCGGCCTTCTTTTCCAGCTCTGACGCACGCCTCCACGATAGCACTTCCAATCGTATTGTGTATAGGGGACTGTTGGTCGCCTGTAGCCGTGATGAAAAACTGGTTTTCAATGTAAACGTAGTGTTGAGCATGCCGAATTACCTCTTTATACGCATTCTGGATAGTATGGTCCCTGAGCACGCCACTCGACCAGTCAGCACTAGACCTGACGATCTGTGCATGGACCGTCCCCCGATTATCCAGGTTCTTTGTTTCTAGGGGGGTCAGAGGATGAAGAACGTAATCACCGACAGGGCTATGTGAAATCAAACGTTAGTAATTACCCCCGAGATAAGGCGAAGGCTCTGTAGAGTCTGGAGCGAATGTGCAGGAAAAGGAGGTGAGTCTCCAGGGTAGTCAAGAGAAGAAAGAGAGGTCATCATACTGCTTGGGCCGTTGTACACCCACCAAGTCTTCGTCATCCCCTTCCCGGCCACGTAACATGAGCCAGTCAAACCCTTCACTTCGCTTATACTTGTCACGTTTCACGAAGTTCCAGCGAAGGACAAAATGCTCGGCGATGTCATAAACACATGGCCCTATAACGCCCATTGCCACATCGTGCCAGGGCATCCGACCATATTCGGCCTTGCTCAGTTCATTCTGCTTCCAGTCATTAACGTCTTTGAAGTCCATGACGCGATTGTTATTGAAATCTTGGCCAGGCCAGACCTCGTTCACAACTCCTTCAGGATGAACATCTGCGAGAGGATGCTGATGACTGTCCCAACGACCAAAGCACAAGTCCAGGCCACCGATAAAGGCCATCGCATAGTCGATGACGATAAACTTCTCATGATGAGCCCAGTAGAATGTCATATCTGCAGCGTTCTCAAAGACATTGTGATCGGGGTGACGCATGATCTTGATATTACCATAACCCGGGGAGCCCTCAGGGCAGAGGCTCTGAAGGGCGTGTTTTGTGTGCTCTGAGTTACAGGTGAGGGCGGCTTCAACCTCGCGATAAACGATGACATAGATTTTCACGCCAGCCTCGGCACGGCGCTTTAAGATGGCGTCTAGACGCCATTCCTGGTTAAAGTGCGGCGGTCTTCTTAAGAACAACTCAGGAGACAACCACCAGTCTGCAATGTAAATGGTTTCTTTTGCTTGTTCTAGTGCTACCGATACAGCCTTGGGTGCGCGGATCAGTATGATTACCCTGTTGTTTAGATCTCGAATCTAGAAGCCGGTATGATTAACGTACCCAGAAATAGTCTCTTCCATCGACATACCATTTGACCAGGTTGTTGTCTCTCTCGGGAAAGTATGATTTGAAGCGATGTTCTCCGGCGATCCTAGCACGCTTCTCATCGCAGGCCTTTTCGTGCTCCTCGTCATGGCGATGCTGCGGATTGAACTGTAGACGAAGAGGAGTAACGGTGTCAGTTAGATGCTACCTAGGTGCTGAGATGCAGACATCTCAGATATGCAATATCCGGGAAACGGGACATACGAGATTCCCGAGTTTCCCAATCTTGTGCCTTGGTACATGTATTAGTTGACTAGTATAACTGAGGTGCGTCCAGGTAGATGTTAACACACTTTCTATGGATGAGGGAGACCTTGGCATCCTCAAGATGAGTGTCCTTCAGTTTTTCCTTTAATTCATGAAAGGGATGCTTTAGCTTGTCCGCCAAATTGGAGTGACTCCCATCATGGGCGTGGGACATAATAAATAAGGGTGGTGGTGGAACTATAGCTGGTTCGGTGATGCTAGAGGCGACGATGCTAAAGTTGATACTTGGGGATCTTCATCTAAAACAATATTAAGGAATCAATCTAACTTCTACACACCATTATATATGGAATTCATCGGCGTATTGTGAAGACATGGTAACAAAAGTCGTAGAGGACAGCCAAGGGATGGACGGCATAAGTAGGGCGTAGAATCGATATGACGTCACAATCATTCCCGCTATCTCGGGCTGTACACATGCCCATCCATCCATACCTAGGTAGGTATTCAGTATTCAGTGACGATGCAGAAGCCGCCTAGTATCGAAACCATTCCTGTTTCTCGTTAGATCTGCACAACAAGCGAGGAACCAATCAGCAACCTAGCAGTTCAGGACATGAGTCCCCTCTCGGCAAGGTCGTGCCGGACTTACACGAAAGCCTCTCTACTGGGTACGTGTAAACACATCAGGCGCCTCCGAAAGAAGGATCTGCACGAGGCGAAGAACTTGCGGCCGAGAATCATGAGCTCGATAGCTTTGTATGAGCACGTAGGCGACTCACGTCCTAAGGAGCATCTGGTGGAGACGATATGGACGGTATCTCGTGGTATGGGTGCTTGAAACACTAACAACCTCTGACTAGGGATGTGGAAAGGGCCTGGGGAAGTCCCAGTTCACCCGACGGACTGATTTGACTGCCTGGCATGGTTGGGTGCTTACAATAAATACGATAGATGTAATAGATGTGATTGATTTGTTATGGAGGTGATGGCCAACTTCTCCTTCACCGATTATCTGGCTCACCAGGAGAGGCGAGGCGACGGCCTCTCTACTTGGTATGATGGTGATTGGATCGGACAGTAGCAGCCCAGCTGGGGATACTTACGCAGTATGCGTAAGGCTGCGATCTAATAGTTAGAGCTGAAAGATCTTATTGCTAAGAGGGTGTAGATAGAGTTCTGATGGGTGCAATAGAGACAGTGTAGATTTGTGGACTAGGATTGGGACTGGGACTGGAGCCCCGGCACTTGGAGTAAGATAAAGATATGCGTATCTACAGGTACCCGTGCGCGGCGCCTAACATACATACATTGTATATGGTGGTACCTGGTTAGGTAATTGCCTACCTACCTTATGTACATAGAGACTTACGCAGTACTGAGTACGTAAGAGGCGGGGTGCCCTGAAGCGAACAAGGGCAAATGAGGGGTTCCTTCTACATACATAGCCCCGCAGCCCCCTAGCTGGGTAGGTACAGTACCTACCACACAGCACCACACAGCACAACACGACAACTCGACCTCGACTCGACCGACTTATACTACCTACCATACTACCTACCATACTACCTACCATACTACCTACCATACTACCTAGAGTTAACCCCTGGGATCCATCCATTGACCATTTGACGTCGACTGACTGACCGCCCTTCTGCTTCCTGCTTCTGCTCCTCTCTTTCTCCTCTCCTCCTCTTCGCCAACGACGTTTATATCTCCCCTTTCTCATAGGTAAACATATACCTATTTTTGTCCTCTCGTCCTCCCCCCCCCTCCTCCTATACTTCCCTCGAAACCGACTTGACCATGTCTGCCCCGGCCGTGCCCGAGGGGGCCACGCTGCTCTCGACCTTCAAGCGTTCCTTCGTCGATGTTCCCATCAATGCCGACAACGACAACGCCATCTCGACCACCGAATTTCTCGATGCTGCAGAGTCCTTGACCACCATGTTCGGTACACATCCCCTCCCGGTCTTCCAAGGATACGTCCGCCCCTAATCCAACGTCCCTAGATGCCCTCGGATCCATTGCCTTCTCGCCTGTCAAGTCCGACATGCTGGGAAACGTCAAGGTGTGCCTACATTCGTGCCAGCAGAGCTACTCCCGCCCGTCCGATCTCTGAGCCCCGCCATCTAACACGTCTAACCCCAAAACAAGAAAATCCGTGATCGCCAGCTGGCCGCTCCCGCCGAATCCGAGACTCTCCAGGCCCTCGTTCTCAACGAACTGAAGGCCAAGTCTCACAAGGCCACCGAGGGCCTCGTGTGGCTAGTTCGGTACGATCCCTCCATTCCTCCCTCCCTCTCACCCGCTTTCGTCGTCGTCGTGCACTGTTTTGCAAGTGGCGTGCCGTAGACACTGACCCTCGTCTCATAGCGGCCTGGACTTCACGTGCATTGCATTGAGCCAGAATTTAGCCAAGGCCGGCGAAGAGCTGGCTGACTCGTTCCGCGGCGCCTACGGTGCCACTCTCAAGCCTCATCACGGTATCCTTGTCAAACCCGTATTTTCGGCTGCCATGAGTGCATGCCCCTACCGCAAGGACTTCTACCCCAAGTTGGGAGCTGACCAAGACGCCGTCACTGCTGAGCTGAGGACCTACCTAGCGGCGCTAGAGAAGATAGTCGGCATTCTCAAGGGGTTCCAATCCCGCAAGGAAGCGAAGTGGTGATTTTGAAGGCGTCAAATATGAAGAAAACTATGGTTCTCATGGTTCAAGGGCGCGGCGAAGGATAGCCTTTAGATGGTTAGAGCAAATTTAAAAGTACTGTATCTGAATGGTTCTCGAGACGGTTAGTCGGAACTGAAAAACAGCAGCAGCGGAGACAACAGGAAAAAGAACTGAATTGACGAGTTTGTATTGACTCTAGATTGCCTTATCTAATATTCGCAATTGTGGCCGGCTTACTGCAATCGAATTACCCCGTTCGATATGTCGTGATTCCCCTGTTCTGAGCGATAGGGCGTCGAATACAAGGAGGGACCTGATAGGTTGATTTAATTTCGACCAGGCATCGACATCGAGCATGCCTAACCGACAAGAGTTCGCCCAAGTCCACATGTACTGTAAGTAATATGAAGAACGAATGTCGTCGGAAGGTTGATTATAACTGTGAAACGCAATCTTATGTCCAGATACAACACGAGATCTGTATAAGTTGATGGGGGTCCTTGTTGTTAAGACTCGTATACTAAGGGATTCATCGACGACTTCCTTGGCTGCACCTAGCGTTCGTATTCAAGATGGGTACAGAGAGGCAGCAATGATTAGTGATACTGGGAGCGTGCATGGATTTCCATAGTCTGCACGGGGATGCTGACAACGCCATGTCCTCGATATTTATGCCTATAATGGGAAAATGATCTGGTCATGGAGTTGCACGGTATACATTCTGGTTCTGGGTGCTCGGGTTCACTGCAATTACAGATAGATACCTAGCACCTGTAGGCACGAAATACCTAGATACGTGGTGCCAAGGGATAGCTTTGGCTAGTGTACAATCGGAATTCCTAATACATATATCCATCCAGACAGTAAAGCCGGACTATTTGCGCCACCGCCGACATGTTACGAGATGTGCCCAGCGAAGGAGGAAAACATTGCAGGTGCATAGTACTGAGTACTGGGCGTTACTTTACATTCCTTTCAATTCTTTGGGGTCTCATGACCGTGTGATACCTAACCCATCTATCTCATTATGGTTAATTTGATAGCCCCCGCAACCGACGATACCACATGCCGGTAGTATACTAGGTAGGTCCCTTTATTAATGACAGGGGAGCATGATTGGCTCTGTGGGGTGAAAGCTCGTATTGCTGACGGCAACCGTCACTGTCGCTCCATCACGATGTTTTCGCGAGAGATGAATGCATAGCATCGTTGAGGAGTTACCGCCTAGTGTTCTGCGAGACGGGGCGAATGTAGATCGTCATGTCATTAGTCATGCTACAACTCGTATGATGACATATATATATATATGTATATATATGAAGATCTTCCAGTTCGGCCAGATGACAGAAGGTTCGTTCACTATCAGCATCAACTTCGCCTCTGAGTGTCTAGAACCGCATCAACATAAACACAAGCGTAAACATCGACTCCCGGCATCGACCCCAACAATCCATCATGACCATGTTCACTACCCTTCTTGCAGTTGGCGCCGCCAGCATTGCCTCTGCCTCTCCCCTGCAGCCTCGCCAAGTCGTCCCGAACTACCCTCCCAACTCACTGTCCACTGGATTCCGTCTGGTTGCCAATGTCACCGACCCGGCGACAGACCTGACCCCTTCGGTGGATGGCTGGGAACTCCAGGGCATCCACACCGGAGCTGGACTAAACGACGCCGTTCTCACGTCGGACGCCGGTAGAATCTTCTACCACAACGGTAAGCGACAATCCTCACACATACGTCGTGCATGAGGTTGCTAATTACTTTCGCCAGGTACTGCTGCCGAGATCCGCTTTGGCGAGGGAAGCATCCTCAGCGATGGCGGCAGCCCGCTGTTCCCTTTCGGCATCTACGTGCAGGGAGAGGACCAGTACGACGCGACCTACCCGGCCGAGCACGACGTGACCATCAACGTCGGCTCAGGCACCATCGGCGTGTCCCTCTTGGCTTTCCCGGACCCTTACTTCTACCTCACTGCCCATGCGCAAGGGACATATGTTGCATGCCCGCGCACCGTCCCGTACTACAACGCCGAGTACATCGTCGTGCGCTTGGCCTACGACACCTTCGACCCCGACACAGCGCTTTTCACCCGCAATGTCCCCGAGGGTTGCACTGCGGTCACCCTGATTCCCGAATGCGATACCCTGCCCGAGCTGCCTGAGGGAAGTCTTTCCAGCCACGAGTTTGCTGCTGAATCGAAGTGCTACGAAGACGTTTCTGCTATCAACTGGCCCGAGTATGGACCTTAAGGGCCGTGGCTGCGATCTTATGTTGGCTGCTGGTGTGGTAGCTGATGTGGAAACTGAAGTCATGCGAAGAGGTCAAGGGGAAAAGACAATCGGGATCAACAGGATTAGAGAAAAGTTGTGCCCACTATAATACTTATAATCTTAATAGACATATTTCGTTCGCCTAGGTACTTATTCGGTGCTATGCCACGGGTTCATCACATGCTAGTCCTCTCTCAGTATAACTAGTAAAGCCTGACCATGCATATATCTAGCTTCGTCTTAACATCAAAACCACCAATCATAATACAGTCGGGCCGTCCATCTGATTCGACAGGGTCTGCGGAAATCTGCCCAGGACGGTTATGTCGAGAGCTCATGGGCCAGTTTTTGGGGGGGACTTGATTTTATTAACCTCCTTGTAAAAGTGCTAACTAGGGGCTTTATTATCGGATGTAAAAGTTTGGCAAATGAGACTTGTCGTGGCCGCTTCTGCTGTGACCTACGCTTCCGTGATATCGGGAGGTGTAACATTAATTCAATGCTCACGCAAGAGTTGGAAAAGTAGAAAGCATGACCTCTAGTTCCCCATTCGTATCCCGAACAGTAAGGACTTTATCAATATCTGAATATCCAGTCGAGCGACAAATGCCACTCAAGTCTCTCAATTCCTCTGTCAAGCCTCCTGTCCTTCTATTAGCACAGGGCAGAGCTAGTGACTCTGAACGCAGCCCATTTTGGACGAAACTGTAATATATCAGGGTTTCTATCATATTGGGTGCTTTTACAGATAGCCGGGTACGTTACATAATGATGATGTCTGCTAGATGTCTGGTACCTATAAGTATAATGATCATTCAATATACTTATAATTTGAGGACATTGAAAATTATTTCCCTAAATCATAAGGATGCCTTTCCTCAGATTAATAAATCCTTCCTCTTATTTAATATGTGATCGCACTTCTCCTTAATTTTGGTTCCGTCTCTCCGCCTCTTATAGTCTGATAGCCTTCTAACCCTCTCAAAATGATGAAAATGAAGGTATTTTTTCTATGAAAGCTTGGTATACTGCTGTCGGAAGATGATAGCTGTTAGTTCTCTATCTGTAGAAACCGCCTCTAGACCCTTACGCAATGCCTCGGATAAGTTTAAATAGCGCCATAGTAAGTCATCATGAATCCTACTTTCAATTGTTGAACGCGCGTAGGAGCCATATTGCTGGCTAATATTATATCTTCTCTATTCTCTTTAACCCTTAGAAACAACTATAGCGGCTAAACCTCGTGGAACACGTCTAAAAGAAAAAATTAGTATATCTACTAGGCTTGAGCTATATCACCTATGCGATTTAAGTTCCACTTCTGTGAGCTTGATTGAAGAGAAGGGCTGCGATGACCATCTGAATCGGTGGTACTATTGAGCTTCTATAGCGAGACAGCTATTAATGGGATTCAAATAATACAGTGAACTGCGATTTTAAATTTCAGACACTCTAACCCGGAAGAGTTTCTACATTAAGTACATCCCATTTTTATATAAAGTTACTAGTCTCGTCTATAGTTTGTTCAGATTCGGTATCAGTAGTTAATATATTACCTTTCAGGTAGTGCCTAGCTGCAATATAAATGAAGAATGTATAAAACTCGGTTGAAAGTGTAGTTAAACAGTGGTTCTGGCTATACAAAGCCTAGGTATCATAATGCCATCTCAGTGTCATGTCCCCTTCAACTCACATGTGTTAATTCCACTGGTAGTGGCAGAAAATTGGTGCTAATATATGTAGAACTAATTAGCAGAGGTATTTTCCGGCCCTTCACATAACCCCCTTAACTAGCATGCGCAACTATGCTTGGCCACTTGATGAGAGCCTACCAGCGCCCTGCGGCAAATAAGACGTAGTGAAAAAAAATCCATCAATTGCTTTACTTTCAGAAATTAAGACTTATATCCATGGGCGAATATATATTGCCAGAAATACCGAGCGAAACCAAGTTTGCTTACAGATATGTCTATCAACGCATGGGATGGGCTGTCTGTATAGTTACACTGCGACCAGCAACGGTGACAACTTTCAGACCCATGAAATTACCCCAAGTTGTTTCGAATGGTTCCAATCTTGGAGCTGGGTGGATACAAATTGCTGGGGTTTCAAAAGATAATCCACCAACTACCTGAATAGTATCTTTTAGGGCCACGAAACAGTATGGGCCACGATCTTCCGTAGGCCCAAAACGACAACTGTCGCAATTCGGCCGCCTTGGACGAAATGAGCTGAAATATTGAAACCTCAACATAAGTTCTCGAGGAGTCGTTATCTCATAGATGGAATAAGACAGAAAGACTATGCCGATCATGGTGCGGAGATTGTCTTGAGAGTCAGAAGCACTAATATCTGTCTGCCGACTTCATCACTCATACGCGGCCTTGCTGCTTCCGAGTGAATAAGCCTATACGCAGGCATTTTGATATCTTTTTATAAGTAGCTACTGGGAGTATAATGTAGTGTCTATATAACAATACACCGTAATCACATCTTCTTGGGAATGAGACCTTACCGGGAGACCACGTTGAGGAGAATTACCTAGGCTTCGGCTCAGACTCAATTTACCATAGCCTGAGCTACCCTGCTTAATAAGATGCAAGTCCTCAATACCCTATTCCTCGGGGCTGCACTAGTAGCAGCTCATGGGTATGTAAATGACGCAACCATCGGTGGTTCGGTGTACCAGTTCTACCAACCTTACACAGACCCGTACACAAGTCCCATAGTAAGTAGATATCTGCATACCGGCGGGAAGAAAAGAAGATTGTTGGAAAAAATACAGGCGACTAATATCACATAAGCCCCAACGTATCTCAAGACCCATTCAAGGTAACGGTCCGGTCACCGATGTCACGTACGCGGACCTCCAATGTGGTGGATGGACCGATGGAGGCATAGTTGGATCTTCGCCAGCGGCACTTCACGCCACAGCCCCAGCAGGCTCGACAGTTACGCTTCGATGGACCTTATGGCCAGACAGTCATGTTGGACCCGTTATGTAAGTAGCCGACTTCCGTTCGTCACGTCGCCAGATATCGTGGCATGCAGGAGGTTTCCTTTCATGCCGCGTCTCGTAGCTTCCGGATCTCTTCACTATTTTCGAGGAAATTCATCCCCTATTAGGGAGACGTCGACTAACATAGTCTTCACAGAACCTACATGGCACGATGCCCTGACAGTGGTAAGTAAACAACGTAGTGGGAGTATTGACGTGAGGATCAGGCTAATCTCATCCAAATAGGGTGTAACGCGTACATGCCAGGCAACGCAGCCGTGTGGTTCAAGATCGCCGAGGACGGGCGAGATGGCACATCTAACACCTGGGGTGACACTCCTCTGATGGTCTCCGGCAACGCCGGTTATCAGTACACGATCCCTTCATGTCTGACTCCAGGGTACTACCTCGTCCGTCACGAGATAATTGCCTTGCACGCAGCATACGAATATCCGGGGGCACAGTTTTACCCAGGCTGCCATCAGCTCCAGGTGACGGGATCGGGAAAGACGACTCCTTCTTCCGGCCTTGTGTCCTTCCCCGGCGCATACAAGGGATCGGATCCAGGCATCACGTATGACTCTTATCAGGCACAGACTTACACCATCCCGGGACCTTCAGTATTCACCTGCTGAGCCCAGGGGGCGGAGGAATATATGAAGCTTATTTTAAGGTCTTTTCAGCAGCACTACCTCGCCGCATAATGATGCGTAGATACAGATGCGGAACGAATACACTTCAAGTTCTAATATCGTTGCTTGGTATGCCATAATTCGAGGTGTGGTAGTCATACAATGTCAGGTGATATAGTCACATATAGACCCCTGGGATCTATATTGTAGGCTTGGTATATATATATGGGTTATTTCCAATTGACCAATCTACGCACTCCTATATAACTACTGACCCCTTTCATACCTACTATGTTCCTGACATGCTAGTTCGGCCTTTTCCAATCATCATTTTGCTGTAGCTAATACTCGCACTCCGTTTTATTATCGGCGCCTTAACTCTAAGAAGGTACCGTATTGAAAGAAACAGAACCATAAAACCTTCGGAGCAGCCTACTCGTCGTCCTCCTCCTCAGGATACCATCTCTGCCGCATCCGCCCCCGTTCCCATTTCTAAATGCCCTAAGCCCATGGACCCGTCCTCTAATTATGCTACTAAAAGCCAAAGTTTTAATTTACGTTTGTTGGACAAGTACAATTTCTAATCAAGCTTTAAAAATATATATATCTAATGTAGGGCAACTGGGGAGATTCTTAGTATTTATGTTTAACTACTTGCATTGTTTTACACATACGTTGTTATAGATAAGTTGCTCTTGATTATTAGGTTTCTGACCTGCTAGAGGATGGTTAGGTGAAGGTCTTATATGTGAAGGTGTTGCGATCTAATATAAAAGGGGTAAGGCAAATGTCATTAATGGCGTGGCCTTCACATCTGAACTGCTTCACACTGGTAACCAAATAACCCTAATGTGTCAAATTTAAAGAATATCTCTTTACGTACCGATGTGAACAACACAATTAAGTTAAAAACAGAGGCGCTTACCTCTCATTTATAGAAGGGCAGAGTCCAAACCGACACTTCGAGGTAAAATCTATTTCTGGCTTACGCATTTTACCGTTTGAACATATAATAATACTAGAATGCTAGCCTACACAACTAAGAGGCATTCATACGCATATCCGTTGAATTTCTTATGATTCATGTCTCTAAATCGTTGACTAGTTCTATGAGCACTTCGTGACCGAAGGCACGTTAGTGCATTTGCTGTAAGTCTTTCCTCCAGTGACAGCCACATTTGACCACGTCCAGCCGGAGCACGCGCCACTGCCACAAGTGATGACAACATCATAGCCGCTGCTTGAGACAGCGCCAGTTCCAACAATGTTCTTAACGGTTAGGCCAGTGACTATGAGGTGTGAAGTCAGTAATTAAGTAATGATCATCTTGCTTAAAGATAGAAGTTCTTACTGGGAATGCCGCTGGACGCTGTACCGCCGTCGAGGTCGCCGCCATCGTAGTTTTGCTCGATTAGGATACCATACTTGCTAATACTAGAGAGAGTGATATCGTCGTATTCTACACCGGAGATTGTCCCACTGTAGCCTTCAATGGCCTTAATGCGGATCCCTAGGTGTGCATTAGTACGTCATTGTCGAGATTGACTTCTCTAGAGGTTCTGGCAGCAGCTCACCGTTCACTGAATTAGTAACAGTTGATGTAGTAAAACTAACGTCGCTGACCGTATTGTCATCTCGACCGCCAACTGAGCCGATAGACAGGCCATGGCCACCAGAGCAGTAACCGTTTCTAAAAGTGATGCCCTAATGGAGCTTATTAGTCGCAGTACATACGAGAGGAGGGAAGTTTGACTGACTGTCCCTGAATTGACCGCTACACAATCATCCTGATTATAGACGGTAGCGTACTCTATTTCTCTTTAGTTTCGGTGCGTATCAAAATCGATGACATTTAGGAAATTAGAGATTGAATGGGGATCAGAAAGAATAATAAAAAAAAAGGGGGGGGGGGGGGGGCATACCTATGAGAACGTCTGTGGAAGCACCTATATCGAATCCGTCGGTATTGCCACCAAGGCTGTCGCCAGCAGAAGCATCAATGGTGATATAGGCTAATTCGAGGTTCGATACGCCGTTGATGCTGAAGACCTGGACAGGCGGGTTGAGAATCTCCAAGTTCTCAATAAGTGAGTCGGTGAGATCGTGAGCTTGGAAGAATTTGGGCTTCGTCTTCCCGCCATTGCCACCCTCGCCGTCCCAATAAGAAGGACCATTTCCGTTCAGGATCGATCCGCCAGAGGCCTCACCGGCTACTTTGACGTTCGTGCCACTAACTGCGAATAGGGGGCCTTCCCATTCCTTGTATTCGAAAGTCGTCTCACCCTGGAATATAACCACTGTCTCATCAGGCAGATCGGTCATGTCTAGCGTGACACCACCCGGCACAGTCAAGGCGTCGAGGATGATGGTCGAGCAGGAAGCTTTGGACACGCTAGCTGACGAATAGCCCGCAGTGCCGGTAAACTTGCAGGTCTCGGCACGCTTGGCGATAGCTCGCTTGACGGCCTCTGGGCTGGGCGCGGCGGTGGGCGCTGGCGCGGCGGCCGGGATCGCCACTACGGCCGCAGCCGATAGTAGAAATGCAGCTAAGTGATGTGAGAAATGCATCGTAGACAAAACCTTCGAGTGCGAGAGACGAGACTGTCGGTGCAGTGTCGCCGTGGCCAAGCATCGCCAAGTAGCGCCAAGCGGGAGGCTAACATGGTATTAAATATCAGTCGGCCAACGAGCCATTCCTTCACGTTCACGATCTATATCACATCGGCCTTCCTCCGTGAATGCTATCCTTGAATAACTGCATTTTCGCACCACTCAGCGCCACATGGTCTATCCTCTCGAGAGCTCTGTCAGTGCTCTGCCAGGGGCAATTACACCGAACTATCATACTTGAGGTGAAAACGAATATTCCTCCAATCGCATCAATTCTTGTGACCTAGTAGGTATGTATAGCGAGGCATGGATGTGGAGAGAATCATAGGATTTGGACGTGAATTTGAACTTGACATGATAGCTATCTGTCGTGGATCTGGGTGTTTTTGGCAACACTCGTACGGGGATATTGTTCTTATTGAGTTAGAGTAGCTGAGCTAGAGTTCTTACTGGTGGGCTTGCATCTTCCATATTTCCTGCTTGCATTCCCCATTTGCAGGGGCAGAGATATCGCGAGTTCGTGCAGGAAGCTAGCTTCGCCTTAGATCCTGACGCGTTTCAACCCCTACCAGAATTAATCCATCCACTTGATTGCGCTGTCATCCCTCGTTGCTAAACATATTTCTTTCGCACGAAGAAAAAATAAATAAGAATAAACCCACGTCCCACCTTCTGAGGCCATTATTATCTACTCCACCATTACTGCGTAGTGGCTCGCCTAGCCAGGGTGAGGCAAGGGCTTCCTGGCTGACCTTTGGTCATCATCTCGATTAGCTTTATGCGACAGATGTAACGCGCCATAGTATCTATGCAGCGCTGATATGAAAGAAAATTTCCAGCAAGCTACTGCCAGAAACTAGGATAGCTTGGCCAATGTTATTATCGACCAAACCGGAGCGCTGTCAAGCAAGGTTGATGCCGTGGTCTTGTCTGTAATCTTGGCCCAAGAAGTTATGGTGCGGCTCATATAGTGCCTTTCTCTACCACATTTAGGTTTTGCAAGATGAATAGCGGAGGACGACTTGATCTACAGTTTCCAAGATTATTACTCCATATGCTTATAAACAGACTTTTCCTTCCTTTTTTCTTTTAAGTATCTCAAAAAATCCCTTTATCTATCTACTTAACATACAAGCCATACTCAGTGTAGTAGTTTATAAGGGTATTGGAAATCCGCTAATATCAGACTCAGGGATATAAGCTTCTTTGTCGTTATCGTATGGTGCCAGAAACCTAGCTTGGAAGGATGGATAGCCCTCCACGGTTGTAATACGTTGAATACACTCAACTGCTAGACGGGCATTCCAGTCCATGTCTTCTATTACGTTAATTGCGCAGATGCCCATCATTTCATACCGAACCTGATCGACATTAATCCAGCCACACGTTGGCTCGTGAAAGAAATCGTCATCATATTCCATTTGGTGGCAGTAGAGATCGAGGACTCGCTGTATCAGTTGGCGCACAAGAGCAAATGATCGAATTCCAGAACTCCAATCCTCACCCGGGCTGGGCCGCGGTACCCATGGCTCATTCCACCGCTCCCCGTCGTCCCCTCGGTATTCCATGAATGATTCAGCGTTGAACTTGATTCCTTCGCACGCGAATATGCGCCGAATGCGACGTCGCACCCGAAGTAGCCTATTTATCCCATCCGCCCCCCGTTGGCCGTCTACAACAGACCAAGCCCCAACGATACCGAACTCTGGATTCGGTACCTGGGGTATATCTGCATCCGGATCATCATCCGAGTCAAAGTCCGGATCATCCATCATACCCTTTTCCATGTGAAAAATGGCTGTTACAAAATATCCCTTTTCAGCCTCGATCGGCCAAAAGACGTACTCGGACGTTCGGAAGATATTCCAGAAACCCGGCCACCTTCGGTACATCTTACGAATCCTCCTATCTTCATCCTCTTCCCTACAGTTGAATACGTATGTCGACCCGCACATAGCAATTCCTACTAGCTTCCTGGCACCCGGCGGTAAGTTGTCGTGTAAGTATTCTATAGGGATCTGGACACTGAGAGGTTCAAGAGGCCAACCTCTTCGCAGCTGCAAACTATTCAGTGCATAGAGATCATTCTCAGTTTCTGCTGGATCAGGAACATGTATTGATGTTTCGAAGGACTTTCTGGTCGGCGGCTTCTCTCCTATTAAGCCGTTATCGAGGATAGTTCCACGGCTGAAGACGGGGACATCTGGGTTGCCGACGTTGGGCTGATACGGCCGTGCCCTGAACGGCTTTCGAGGCATCGTACTGTCCAACTGTCGATAAATCACAGCTGTTTGAAGGCATGGGTAATGGAGACCATCGCGGCAGCTAAGGAGGCGGAGAATGCGTAGGGGAGCCTCGTTAGGTCTTTCAGTACTGCATCAGGATAGAGACATTGTCCTTGTATGTCAGTATCAGATTACAAAAGGTCTTTTTGTTAGGAGTCACGGTCACTCGTACGCTTTCATATCCTTTGACCGTGACTAGTACGTAGCCGGCGAATTGATGGCGAGGGGTAGAGGCTTAGTCTTTGTCCTAACTTTCTCAATGCACCGAACGCAGCATTTTCAATTAGGGATATGGTATTGGGTTAATAAATGGCATGAAAACAAGTTTCGAATTTCAAATACCATAAATCTCCTTTAAGCATGCAAGCAATGAAATGCAACATGGGGAATAGAGTCTGAGGGACTTTAAGGATTATCAATGAGATTATTCTTCATTATATATGGAACGAAATGGCTGGAAGCTGTTTTCTTAGCCTACCTACATATACTAGATTGTGCATAGAGTGACAGAATAATGACTCCTAAGGTGGCTTCTTTTAATTTGTATAGCTAAATTTTCAAAAGTTATGTTAAATACCTAGTATTTTTTGTTTTGTGAAGTGTGTGTTAGTTATTCAAGTGTCATTAAGTAGTAAACTAGTATAAAAGGCTTTAATACATATAACAAGGTTAAAAACAATAAAAGAGGTATATACTTTTATACCAGTATTATTTGTAAACAGAGCACTGGGGATTTTTGATGGCATATGTACTTGATCTAGGTATGTCTTCTTGGCGGGGGAAGCGGGGGCCGGGAGGAGAATAACGGAAAAAGAACCCAATGTACGTCAATTTTTCCTTTCCTTTTTCCTTTTCCTTTTCCATTGATGAATAATATGTAAACAAGTAGCGGGATAGGTTGTACATGTGAGCGGCTCTATAGCATTACCCCCTTTCCCACTTTAGATAAACCGGTGCCAATTGAAGGGGAACTTTCATTTTCTGTTTTTGAGAAAAGAATATCTCTATTTTCCAGACGGCATTATCAATCTATCTGGGAACTGATTAAGCCTTTTTAATTTGGAAGCTTTGCTTACCGTACCACTCAACCGTGCATTAAAAACAGCTTTAGACTAGCCCTTATATTGGGGACAATTTATCCGACTGCAATGTCGCTTTATGACCCGGGACGATACACCCGGCGACTCTCTCAGGTAGCATTCATGGAACTAGAGGGCGAATGCAGATGTCAAGTACGACTACCAGATACTACTGTAAAAGTAGAGCCCGAATTATGAATACTCTCGATGCTAACACGCGATCACGTGGTATTCCCAACTGTGTATTGTAATTTAGTCGCGAATCCAAGTTCCGTTATTAATGGTACATCTCTCATCCTTACCCACCCGGGAGGGTGAGTGTACGATCTTCAGCCACTTACAAAACACCGACATCTCGGCGATCCGGGTGATATATGATATATGATATATTAGATACTGAGACAGTGTGCACGGGATTGGCTACCGTGCTCCCAATGAGGCCTGATCTGCGAAATGGTTTTGATGTCAGTACCTAGATACAGCCGGTGTACCTGCTTTTATGTTCTACCTAGCTAGTCACCCAGTAATCACCAAGAATTGATGCTTTCTAATTCCATCCCAGCTCTAAAATCAACCCATTTCCGTTTATCTTCTATCTTGGAATCCACTACAGGTATGTTGTTGTTGTGATCTAGTCTCCAACAGTGTGGCTAGCCAAGACGAATGAAAGTGTGGGTTATCTTGCCCAGACCATAATCAATCTCGATCGTTAATGTAAGGCCTGTCAAAATGTTATCTAAGATGATTACTATAGCCGCAGTTTGCATGTTGTCAACATGCAAAGCCTCTCCAACATGTCCCCTAGAAGGTCCCGTGTTCCCGAAACCACTACATATGGCAGAGAGCGAGGTTTTGAAGGTGGCTGTCTCGAACTTGACCGAGACGTTTAAGGGAATAACTGATAGCGCACAGAACTACTCTTTCGCATTGGAAGTCTTCTCGTCACACGACCCAGACCCCATTTTCTCAGTGCTCCATACAGCACCAAACCTATCAAAGTTGAATACCACAGGGGTTAAGACGGTGGATGAGACCACAGTTTTCCGCCTGGGAAGTTTGACGAAGATTTACTCGATTTATCTATTTCTCATCAATGCTGGCGACAAGTTATGGAATGAACCCATTACAAATTATATTCCCGAACTACAGGCAGTAGCGAATAATTCGGACCCCGTGGCTAATACTGCATGGGAAAAGGTCACGATTGGGGGGTTAGCAACGCAAATGACAGGCATTCCACGAGATTGTAAGCGGCAATATGACCATAATTCCGTACTATCACGTAGTAACTAACTATGACCCAGACGCCCTGCTGGGCGAATTAACACAAACTCCGTCAACGCGAGACTACGTACTGCAGTACGGATTCCCCCCTTTAAGCGCTCAGGAAGAGCCTCCTTGTGGGGATTTCCCTACTTGCAGTCGAGCACGTAAGATGTCGTATTTTCACCTCTTAATCAGTAGTATTTCTATATTAAGATATGTCGTCTGTAATCATAAACGGGCGTAGTTTCGAGTTCGAAGTCTTGTAAATAACTAGACGACTTCTAATAACCGCTTCCATAGAGTTTTTTAGCGGCATCGAGCAGTTCTAGTGAGTATCTTATAACATACCCCTAAGATCTTGTTTCTCTACCTTACTCCTGTGCGGCTATTACTAACTCTAGATTTCAAGCCCTTCATTACCTCCGTTCACGACTGCTGCATACTCGAACGTGGCATTCCAACTCCTGTAAGCATATGGACATAAAATGGATAATTCCTATAATAGTATCTAGTTAATAAAATATATTCTAGGGGATATGCCTTGGAAACCATCACTGGAAAGACCTTCGAGTCCTTACTACAGGAAACACTTCTTAAGCCTCTTGGTCTGAACAACACGTTCTTAAGGGCACCCGAACATGCACGAGGGCTCATTCCAGGTGATCCTAACTCGACAGGATGGTCGTTTGACCTAGGGGATGCCGCGGCGTAAGATATTCCCCTTCCTGTTCTCCAAGAACAGGTCTTGGAAGCTGACAGTGCCGCAGAGCTGGGAACATTTATACCTCCGTAGGGGATTTGTCGGAAATCGGGCGTGCCATACTTAGCTACCAATTACTCGATCCCGCCATCACCAGACGCTGGCTCAAACCATTCTCGTTCTCTACTGACCCACACGCATCGGTTGGCGCCCCAGTGAGTCATTCTTAGAGTCATATCCTTCCCGTTCTGGTCCCTTTTAGCGAAAGGCTCTTTTTAGGTCAAACCCGTATTTTGAAAGCGTCCATCAGTTTCGAAATCATCTGGGCCGAGCTTATGATTGGGATTTGCTGACCCCGAGTGTTGTAGTGGGGTGCGAGGAGGATCAATGTGGCAGGGCAGCCATATCGCTGGATCACAGCGTTCAACAAAGCCGGGAGAATTGGTGATTATAGTTCTGTTCTAGCCATAAGTACGTACTGTGCAGCCTTTAATTTCTGGCCTCGAAAGTATTAGGCCGCATAGTTCTGTTTATTTAGTCGACAGAATTACTAACTCTTGACGATTGATAGTTCCAGATTACGATATTGGTATATCAGTTCTTTTGGCAGGAGAGCTGCCGGCCAACGCAAATTTCAACCTTCTAGGTATGAATTAAAAAATATTTAGATCCGAGGTCAGATCCTGACATACTCATAGATATTATTGGAGAAGTTCTCATCCCAGCGGTCGAAGAAGCAGCCCGTGCTGAAGCAGGAGCAACTTTCAGCGGACACTATACTTTCGCCAATGTCACCCAGCTCAATTCGTCGATGACAATCCAGACAGATGACCAGCCCGGCCTGAATGTTGTGCAATGGATCAGTAATGGAACCGATTTTGCATTGATATCCACCGTGCTGCAAAACGGTATGATCTCTTAGTTCCCACTGAGTCACTACAACACCGTGTAAAATATTCACCTCGACGAGCAAATACTGACGAATTGCTTTGAATAGGATATTTTCCTGTGAAGCCTCGTATCCGACTGTACCCCACAGGACTCGAAGGTCAGAATCCCAACGGAGGCAAAAGAGTTGTGTTCAAGGCAGTCTTTGAAGATGCGGATGCACCATCAAAGGCGGCGGCGATGTTTTCGACGGATTGCGCGACGTGGATCAACGTCGCATCCGTCATCTACGGATCAGCGGCTATGGATGAGCTAATCTTTGACATGGATTCGAAGGGCAAAGTGACTAGCATTACTTCACCATCTTTGAGGGTAACTCTAGACAAGAAATAGTCTCTTCCCTCTTGTTTCATCCTATGTCCAACCCAATCCGTCGCTATTGAACATGTTCCTTTGAGCCATATGTCCCTAGTTCTATTCCATCAGGTCCTACTGACTATACCAGAATGGGTTCAAGGACCATCGAAAACAGAGAATTAGACAATGCTGAGATTGCGTTTCATATATGGCATTGATTCACCGGTCCCGGATCTCAACCCCTATTCAATCATCTCTGGAGGATATGCTGAGTGCGTCTCAATTGTTCAAGTGTAGCATATTACGCTAGCGTGTGCAATAGCAAGACCTTTTAAGAAGCAAAGAGAGTATAGAGAATAGCGATATCCGATGCTCAATTGACAACGCATCGTAATTGACTACGTTGTGGCTCGCAAAGGAGAATTAATGGCCTGACAATGAGTGGAGGATAGTTGATCTTTTCGGAGAATCACGCGAATTTCTTGGGACTGTCGGACTCGAGAACTTGTCCGGATTCTCCGGGCCATCTTGGCCGGCCCTCTTAAATCGCCAGAGTATAAGTGGGCAAATGTCACGATGACGGAGACTAAAGGATTAACTGCCTCAAGTATCTCTACAGTCTGGAATTCAAATAGCTAAGACTTTCAACTATTTTGCTTATTGAAATTCCGGTCCTCTTCTCGCTCAGCCGGTATTCATATACTATCCCGATCACAACTGCCATGCCTTTCTTGTCAACTCCTATGACGCTCTCGGCCACCGGCAGCATCGTCGGTTCGGCCTGGATATCCGGTAAAGCACAAATTATCCCACGCCCACTTCTAGCAGATTACAATCAAACTAACAATTCGACTCGACTAATTAGGGGGTATCGGAGCTCTTTCCTTCTGCGCAATTCCTGCCGTACTACAAAGCGGCGCGCCAACAGACGGACTCGTACGAGCCTGGCACACGCAATTCACGCGCGCTCTGTATATCCCATCGATGGCCGTCATCACAGGGTTTAATTACTTCTATCTGGCCTATCGTCATCGGTCTGTCGGCCAAGAATGGCGGGGATACGCCGGCGGCGGCGTCGCGAACCTGCTGCTGGTGCCGTTTACGCTGATTTTTATAGTCGGAATTAATAACACACTAATAGCATCCCGTGAGTAACTAAAGACCTAACTTCATCACGCTCATTCACTCTTCCTCCTCCCCCCTATAATTCAAGAGTATCCCGCTTCTAACGAGTCCCGCACTACCCCTGAACTCCTTCCGATCATATCTTCAGTGCAATAAACAAGTAATAACCTCTTTCTACTGTAGTGCCTAGAATTCAGGGAAGAAATACCTTGAGCCTCGATGCTGCGAGACAGCTCATCGGGAGGTGGGGAGACCTCAATTTCTACCGCATCTTCATGCCCCTTGCTGGTGCTGCACTGGGACTATGGAATCTGCTCGGCGAGTAGAAGTTATATCTACGCTGGATGTTACCTCAGCTGATTGGCTGGGTCGGCTTATTATTCGGTTAGATGTTGGTATTTATAGGATTGGCTGAGGATTGTATCGCCTGCATGAAGGCTTGCAGGATGCGCGCTGTTAAAGCTGCCGTGCGACGTGGATCAGAGTAACCGGGCTCTCCGTTGGAAGCAGGCTACATGACTTCATAAATTTATGGTGGTGTCTAAGCAACACATCACATACTTTATTAGCAACAACATTACCTGAAAGTATTAGCTTTATGAATTTTCTTAGGAAGTCAAGGCGTTCAAAAACGAAAATAAACCTTTCTTGTTCAAGTCGGCAGCTTGATATAGAAATCTAACCATTTAAATATATTACATAGTAATAATAATATAGAAGCACTTGATACCCGAGATTTGTTTTACCTGATCGCTATCCATGTAACCATTTATTTACAAGTGAGCCCTCTCTTCCAACTTCCTCCTTCTTCTCTCGGCTTTAACGACCTTCTTAAGCTTAGAGGCTTCTTCATCGCTCAGCTTCGCATCAACCTTGCTTTCCGGCGCAGCGGCCTTCTCAAAGAGCTGAGCACCCAAGGCATCCGTCAGTCTAAGCACACGCGTGCTGACAGTGGCGCCATCGCGCCTATTCTTGCCCTCTCGTCTACTGGACGCGATGCGCTCAATAAAATCCCACAATTTGCCGGAGGCGAGTAGCGCGCCCGAGTTAGGATCGCGAGGTGCCCTCCACTCAGAAGAAAGACACAAGCGTGGTGGCGACTTGGCGTCTTTTGATTTGATTGCATATATTATGCCTTCTTCTTCGAAGCGTTGGTAGCTGTTCTTGATGGTCTCTCGGTTTACAGCCTCAAAGTAGCTAAGATCCCCTTGGTGATATAAAGTCTTGCCGAGCTAAAACATGACAATTAGTATTTTGGTTAGGCAATAATTGAGGTGGTATCTCAGAAACTAACCAGCTGTGCCGTGCTTTGAGCTTGGGTGATTTCGATCCATATCTCCTCCTTCTGGTGAACTGGTGGAGTAAGTCCCATGAGGGAAGTCGCTGCTAACCAGCTCGATTCGATAAAAGGCCAGATCAAGAAGCAATAGAAATCATAGTTTTCTCGGCCGGCTAGCCTCTCCTCGTCAGAGAGTCCTATGCTGCATATAGCCCCATCTTCACTTCTCTGTAATTTGATCACCCGGTCGTTCTCAAGCCCAACCAGAGTCTTCTCCAGGTTCGCCACCAAGCCCTCACTGGGGAATATGAATTCACCGCGGAAGAGCGACGAGAGAAACAATACATGCTCCCGGAGAGCCGTGTACGATATCTCCTGATGCGCTGGACCACCGCCTTGCTTGACCCTCGTGTACATGCTGACACTCACCAGAGCTTCCGAGATGAACAGGTGAATGGTCATATTGCGATAGAAAGAAAGTTGGAATCGGTCCACCGCATAATATGTTGGCTCGGCCAAGCCTTGGACTTCTCCCACGAGATCTTTACCAAGCACATCTAGGCCGCGCCTGACAACATCTACTAGGGGAGCATTTCCAAAGTGAGCCACGCGGCCCCCTTTGGCGCGTACACGTGCTATTAGCCATTCAATGCGCCGTAGCAGTTCTGCCTTGCCCACGCCGCGGCCTCTCAAAGTAAGGAGTACGGTACCGATAAGGGCGGTAGGCATAACCACCGACACGTCGTTGATGTCGGAAAGAACCTTGTATCCCATCGTCCTCAGTAATTTTTGCTTTAAGACGGCATTCTCCGGTGTTTTCAGGGTCAGGTCTTCAGTTCCCGGAGATTTATTGAGCTTCGTCAACTGTTCGTCAATGTATTTACGTAGGCTCCAGGGCTCATGGAAACGAACATCGACCCTCCCTAGTTTAAGGGACAGGACGGATGAGCCGCCACTGAGGAAGTCGGCCAGGTTCTCTTTCTTCTTTGGGACGCCCAAAAGCTCCGTGACGTAGCCCTCGGTCTCGATGACCTTGTCATACTGCGTGCTCACGGGGCAGATGATGGCATCCTTGACTCGACCCGACAAGACGCTATCCAGTATAAAGCTCAAAATGCCAAATTTGGGAGGCAACAATTTACCAGTGCGCGATCGACCGCCCTCTATAAAACATTCGAAGTTGTAGCCGCCTTGCAGCATCGTGTCTATGTAAGCTTGTACAAGAGTGGTATACAGGGTATCATTGCCGAAAGACCTTCGAATCCACATGGCACCTTGAGATGTGAGAACAGGTCCGAGGCTTGGAGGGGTAAGTGGAACACTCACCAGCATGCTGAAGGAAACTCCCTACTACGGGGAAATTTAGATTGTCGCCCGCTACAACAACGGGCAAAGCCAAACCCAAACGATAACAAATTAATTGCATGGAGACATAATCGACATGAGAACGGTGAGACGGTAAAAATATAATGCTCTGTTTCTTTCTCTCGGCCTCCTCGGCTACTTTCCTCAGCCGCAGGACCTCCTCGCTGGAAACATGAATCCCTTGATGCAGTTTTTAGTCAGAAAGCTAGGATGCATTAGACGAGGTGGAGGTTACAGCACTGACCTTGGTGATAAGCTCGCGTGAGCAATTGCGTGACTAGGTAGTAGGCTCCTCTGATGAAAGCCTTACTCTCGAACTTGCAGATCATGTCATCCGTCATCTTGTCGGCAACATCCCGTATTCCGGATTCTATAACGGCCCGTCTCTGGGCCCGCTTGAGCGCGTAGTCCTTGTCGTCTTTCCTCAGCCAGCCTTGGTCTTCCTCGACTTCCAGGCGCTTGTCGGCAAGCTGGGATATGCGAGCTCGTAGCAAGGGCGCGGATACGACGGCGTTCCTCATCTGCTCAGAGAAACCGGAATAGTAGATGGGGCGGCCGATGAAGTTGTCGTAGGCGCGCCAGCCGGTGCCGGACACGTGCAGCGAGACTTCGCGGAGGAAGCGCAGGGGCTCGGAACGAAACCTGGCCATGTTCTTCATCAAGGCCTCTTCATCGTGGTCGTCGGGGCGGCGGGTCTCGACATAGCTCCTCGGCTGCAGGGTGATCTGGTCTCCCAGGATCTGCAGATCAGGCGCCGAGTCGCGCGCTGAATCGTCGTCTTGGGGCATGACGGCGAGGCCTCGAGATGTAGCCTGGTTCCCAGGAGCTGGCAAACACGAATTCCTCCGGTCGTGAGCTATGGTGGCTGTAGCATGGCTGGGCACGACTGGTGGCGATTCCCGTCGTGAGTGACTGTGCAATGCTACACGGATGGGTAGATGGGCAGATGGGTAGTGTTTTATAGACGGGGCCCTAGAGTATCGATTATAGACCGACGTAGGGAGAGAACATTTGAAGGTTACGATAGTCGAAGGAATATGTAATGTAGAGTCAAGCTAACGCCCGGGATGCCATCGCGAAAGAACGGGCAACTACAGTTATGTAAGTACGTACCTACAGTAGTGGCTTACCTGTGTCCACTGTACGTACACTAGCCTACCCAGTAGGTAGGTAGCTTTTAATCTGGGGTTGGCACCAACCGACGACTGGGGTATGTCGATCAATATGTACCGAGGTAGACGCAGTAGGATGTATAGATACTTACCTAAAGTAGGTACTGTATCTAACCCCCACATAACCATAACCACCTGGCATTCAGCGTTCCGTTCCTGTACGGAGTGGATAATACATACCTACAACTAACACCAACAATTGACACCTTTTCTCACACTATATGTAATCTTGTGTGTCTGAGAGCTTCCCATGTCGAAATGCCACCCAAAGACGACGATACTCAATCGCTGACGCTCGACCTACTGCGTCGAGCCCACAGTCCAGACAGCACCAATCGAATATACTCGGACAAAATCCAACACCGGCCTCTGTTCCTTAAGCCGAGCTCTCCTCCGCCCTCGACTGCACGCGATGCCAGACGCACCGCCCGCCTCGAGACGAAGAAACGCGCCAAGGCGCTGAAGCCAAAGCCTCTATCCGCCCGCGAGCGCCGAAAGCTCCAGCTCTACCGCCTCCCCAAAGAGGGCCGATCGTATTCCATCTTCGCGCCCCTCCACAACCTCTGGGTCGGCTACATCCGTGAAATCCTGGGCAGCGAGCTCTACAACGGGGGACAGGGCGCCGCCGCTAAACTCAGCGCCGCCGACTTCCACGGCGCCGAGGTCGAGGTCTCACGGAGCCGGTGCCCTAGCCGCGTTCGAGTCCGGGGCATCGTCGTCAAAGACTCGCGCTTCACCTTCGAGGTCGTCACTCGACAGAACCAGATCAAGACTCTGCCGAAAGAAGGAACCATGTTTCGTGTCCACGTCCCGGCACCTGACGCTCCTCAGGATCAGAAACCGTTCTGCTTTGAGATTCATGGCGATCAGTTCCAGCATCGCTCCAGCGATCGCGCAAACAAGAAATTCAAAAATCACTTCTTGAAGAAGCTTTGAATGAGCTGGGTGGACGAGCAAGAAAAGACCACAGATTTTCATCTACATTCGCAGGGGTTAACGAACCGAGCCTCCCGAGAAGCTCATCTTCCACTTGGCTATGCTGGTATGTTCCAATATTCATCACTAAGAATGAAAGATATGTGTTGGCCTAACAGATAATAGTGTGCATTTCGTCAAGAGTTCAATGTAGCGCATAGAATTGAAACTGTCTCATTCGCGAGACATATCTGAAGGCGCCATTGTGTCAACTCCAAGGACAGCACACTCCAAAACCCGGCGATTAGGCGTTGTTATCCTTGAAACTCAAGTTTGAAATGCTCAGTTGCACATATTCATGGATTAATACGACGCCTTGAGAGGGGACTGGGGAGGAAGGAGAGAGAAAGAGAGAAATAACAGAATCTGTAGAGTCCATGGGTCTATCCACCTAGGCGCCCTCTACAGATACCGAACCGGCAGCTAGGGCCATGCTTGCCACGGATCTCGTGATCGCATCAGCATAAAATAGGAGCTGTAAAACGGCATTTGGGCATATCTAATCAAAAGCAAGGTAGCCTGGATAGCAATATGGTCATGATATCGAGCAGCCAACATGCCATAACTTACAGTCTTGAAGCAAAGCTCGTACATAAATAGCCATCTAACATATCAAGGCCACAACACACATTTATTTCCGGGAAAATATGGGAATGGTACGATATAAAGTTATAAAAAAATAGGAGTATTTAACTAACATATCCTCACTAAAGGCAGTCTCCTGTAAGCTGGTTTCAACGCCGTGGTAGAACTAGCTCTAGTTACACATCGTGACCCATGGTCAACGATAATAAGACTATATGCATATATACATACATACATATCATACCTGATTAATTTCTCATCCCTCCCATGCTAGATCCTATACAGACCGTTCAAGGAGTACATATATATACATAGAAACCCGACTCTAGATATGGATCAAACGGATAATGATACAAATCTCCTGCCTCGTTCTAGCCCAATTGATGTCGGTCCGGTCGCCACCCGATATCCAAATGCCTGATTAAGATTATCCGTTAGTTGAGGTTTGACCCTTTCGTGCTCCAAGAACACCTTAGTGAAGCAGCCAATCTGCTCCCGAATACGCCTAACCCAGATCTGAAATCACGACCCGGGACCTCATGTCTCCCAAAACGAAAACAACAAAGGGAGGGGGAGAAGTGGATAGGAACTAATCCGGGTAGATACTATTGTTATGTTTATGTACGCCAAAATGTGCAGACGAAAATTGCAAATATCCCCCAATCAAAGCAAAACTTATCCCGCCACCAAGGGTATCGATATATCTATGGTGAGTATATATAATAACGTCGGGGACCGCTAAAGATCCGTAAAAGTGCCAGTAGGGGACGGAAGTCGTCAGAATAAACCATGCGAGTGGTACGAGTTTGACCGGCTCGGAGGCTCGTACCAGTTTTGGTACGGATGATTAGGAAGGCTGAAGTCCGCGAAGCTAAGTGGGTTGACGCGCATGGGGCGCGAGGTAGACGTGGTAACGACAGGCTGCATTTGCTGCGGCGCAGCGGTAGCCGGGACCTGGGTGACGGGCGCCAGCATCATCTGCTGCTGTGCAGCGGCTGTCAAAGTCTGCCCTGCGGCGACCGGGTGCTTACCTATTGTGTTTCCTGGCGGCACAAGAAGCTGGGCGGTGAGACTCGGTTGATTCATCTTCTCCCAACCCCAACCTTTCTTGAGCCCCGTGATGACACCAGCGAGCTTCCATCCAGTCTCACGGTCGATGCGCTCGAGTATCGCGATCACCTCCTGCTGCTCAGCGTAGTTGGTTAATACCTCGGAGACGATGACAAGCGAACGGATCGATACCGAGGCGACGCCGCGGTCTTTATTGTGCGCCACAATGCCACAGACCTGGTGGGCGTGGTGCTGCTGCGTGGTGCGCGAGTCCTCCGAGTCCTTCGACGCGGACGGGTTGACTTGAGCCAAGATGCACAGCGCCATGTGATAATAGAGCCTACCTACAACGGCAGCCCTCTTGATAAGCCTGGTTACCGAGATTAGTCACGATCTCTCAGCATGAAGAGGCGGTACGTACCAGACATTGGGGAATAGCGACTTCGTAGGCCCGGTCTGTTGGGCAGGATAGACGTAACCAAATGGGTGCATAGACCTGGGACACGCGTTATCCCACTCTTCGCACATACCCTTAAGACGATTCCACTCTGTCATACGGGCCTGGACGCGGAGCTGCTCGTCGTGTGGGCTCGGCTCCTGGAATTTCGGGATGCTGGCGCGGAAATTGGCGATCTTAGCGACGATGTAAAATATCCGGTGAACCCAAACTTCCTCGCTGCCGGTGTCCTTGTCGGTCGTGAAATCCATATTCACGCCCCATGTTTCGGGGTCCCACGCCGTCTGCCAGTTGAAGGCGAGGCACGAGAGGAGCTCCATGCCCACGTTCAGCCAGAAGCAGGCCGCACCAAGGCCAGTGCTTTTCGCGTTCCATCCGCACTCCCGGATTAAGGCCCGGGCCCCGGCGATATGGCTCATGCGCTGGGTCGGTTTCTCGCTCATGATCTCGTACACGTTGAGAACCACGGCGGTAGTAGCACATTCTGCCGTGTTACGCTCCGGGTTCTGAAGACTCCGTAGAAGTTGCGTTGTTGCCGTGTCGTAGTAGAAGAGCGCCTTCTCGTCGCTGAATTGTTGGGTCAGGGTCAGGTGCTTGACGCCGCAAGCAAGGAGGGCATTGAGAAGCATCGGGCACTTGAGCGCGTGGTAGGGGATCAGGCGCGAAAAGTGTTTTTCTCTGTCAAGACTATCCATCCACAGCCCGACTTCTGAGACAAACACTTGCATGAAATGTAGCTCCTCTGGTGAATTGAGATATTCTCGTTCTCCTGATTTGTCATTAGGCGGTGTCATCATGCCATTCTCGAGATCACCGCCGATATCTGGGTTATCCGCTTCAGCTCCCCTTATCTCCGAAGGTGGCCCAACATCCGTCACACCAGCAATAGTTGGTGCTGTAGAAATGTCACTGGTCCTGAAACGCTGCTGAGGGTTATATCTAGCGTCTATGTCCTCGGCCTGCGCAAATGCATCAGACATGAGGTTTCCATATCCAGTCGCATTCGGCGCTGATATAGGGGGCCCATATGAAGGACCGCTGCTTTTGCGCGAATGTATTTGGGCATCGAAGAAGAGGTCTGGGTGCGTCTGGCCGCGCTCATTGTAGTAAGTACCCTGGGGTTGACGTGTTAATACCGAGGACCTATGTTCTGCCGTTGTCTGTGACACCGTCCTCGCCACAGGTTGCGAGGTTTTTTGCAGGGACCTCTCGAGATAGGCTTCCTGAGGTGGCGTGGCGAGCTGGGCGTCGAACTTCGCATATCTTCCTAAGCCACCTTGATACTCTGAAGCTATCAAGCGTGATTCGTCTTGAAACTCGACTAAATCCATCGTTAGTCATAACGACACGAAGTCCAAGAGAATGGGATAATATGACGTACCTATCCACTCATCTACTTGAGGTATATATGGAGGCTTCTTGCAGGTCAGATCGATAAAGTTTAGTCTGATACCACGTTTGCACTCCCGATTACTTTTACGGCAATTTCTACAGTCGGGTGTCTCCTCGTCGCATTTTAGATGCCGTTCCCTACAGGTTAGACACCCAGTACGGACTCTCTTGCTCTTGGCCGGCATCGCATCCAAGCCACCCATCTCGGCACTCTTCTCGTTTGGTTTGGACTTTCGAGCGTCCAATCCGAGCAGCTTCTTCCTCTCCGATGACGGGGTCTCGAATGGCTCGATTCCCAAGCCGCTGTTGACGGTTCGCGGCGGCGAGGGCCTCTCGGCATGCTGATGTGCGAGCAGCGCGGTCGCGCCAAGTATTCTGGCCGGTACGATGACGTTCGGCGAGGCGGCGTCGGCTACCGCCAGAGCGACAAAAGAGAAGTCTCCGGAGAGACGAATTCGTGCGAAGGCCGAAGCCGAAGCAGAGGCGCACCAAACCACAAAAACTCGGCTCGGCGGCTATAGGTACTATGATTCATGTATGACAGGGCGTATGGGAGGCCTGAGCTGGCTTGTGGATATGGTACTACTGCCACTGCCTTCTTCCTTCGCACCGGGATTGGTAGGATTCAAACGTTCGGGACGATCAAGAACCGAGTGTTCATATCAGGATTTCCGGGCTGTGGGCAAGACACACGGCAACGGGACAACAGATGCAGCCATGCGGGGAAGAGCTGATGTTATCCGTTGGTACTGGCAGAGGAAGTTCTTCCGAGAAGTAGTAAAAGTAGCGCAGGTAATGATGCAGGCACAGCAACCGGTATGCGCCGAATGTCTCGAATATCTCGAATGCCTCGAATGTCTCGAATCTCAAAAGCCTGGCCCAGCGCCGACGGGCCGGGACGTCTGGGCGAGCAGACTAAGACCTTGCAGGAAGAGTCGCGGACGGCGTGAAACCCATCAGGGATTGAAACTGGACGCCACCCACTTTGTAGGTCGTGGGTAGATGACCTCTATCTCACACACCGGCTAGGCAAGACGAGAGAGGTATGATATGTCTGATGAGCATGGACCTCGCGGTGCACGCAACGCAGGGCTAGCTAGTGTGACAGTCGTGGCTTTGGAGGCACAATGGAGGCACAATGGCACTGAAGGAGGCGGGCTGCGCTGCTCTCCGACGGTACGGTAGCTGTCGGCTTCACGACGACAACGGGATGGAGATCAGTTAACTGGTGCGGCTTTGCAGACTCGTGTCCCTCTGGCCTACAATCCCGCCCCAGAGTACAGAGTACCTACTCAGCACGGAGAGTACGTAGAGTACGTAGTAAGTAGAGCACACTCAGACAACAGACAACGACCCCCCCGGCAGCTCTCGTGAATCGGCAAGGTTCTAGGCTATGGGGCAGGGATCAGATCCCGGGACGCAAGGGATAATGTGCATACCAGCACACTGAGAGGAAGCATCAAGATCGGACGGACTGTGTGTGGCGCTCGCCCACTCTCCAATCGCGGGCCAGAGTCTATAGAAAGAGTTATATTAGCTGAAAATACCACCATCTGAGGGGCCTTGTAGATACCGTACTTGGTATGCGCAGTCTGCGAGTGCTAGGCATGGAATAGTTTAGTCTGCGTGGGTACGTACACGTGTAGGCATATCCACGTACCTAACGCATACGTACATGCGCATAGGTAGCTCCCGCCAGCATGCGTACACTACCTAAAGTACCTAGGTACGCTAATCTAGGCACGCCCATCCAAGGTCCAGGAACGGCGTGGGGTGGTCGGGTACCGGTACCTGGTCTCGTGTGCGCGCCGAGGACAGAATTGGCTGTTTGGGCTTAGGTACTTACATCTGAGAGCCAGTAAGACCAGCGGAATGTCAAAAATGCCAATAGTAGGTAGGTACCTAGATACTAATACCGTACCTCCCTCACTGATGATCTGTGCGACGCCGGGAGCGCTGCAAGCCAGGCTATCTACAAGTGAACGCATCCGATAGGTACTTAGCTAAGTATACATCACTAAGTATAATGTTTCTAGAACACTTAGTAAGTAGTGCAGCGCCCGCCCACTGAAGATTTTTCTATTCCTCTACTAGGCCATCGATACTGCTAGAGTTGTTTTTCCGGAGCGTTAGAGTTATTTTGGAGTTATCCTAGCGCTTCCACACTCCCAGATAGGTAAACACCTACTGCGTATGTAAGTAAGTAGCCACAGTGAAAGTAGTGACCATGGGGCAGTCCCAATCTTGCGTGCATCGAAAGGTAGTGTACGCAGTAAGAGGTACACTACGCTACAAGCAAGCCAAGCAACCCCAAGTGCCGCCGGGTCTGCGCCGGGCTCATCCGCTGTAGTGTAAGTAGTGTATACCACCTTGCTAGCGTACACAGATAATACAGCTCAGTTTCGGCTTAACTTGCTTGCTTAGCAGCATTTCAGGAGTTGAAGCCTGACCAGAAACATTAAACTATTCCAACCAGGGGTCCTGTGTATAATTTACTAATGCGTACTTAATAGGAGGTAGGTATGTATGCTATCTACATCCTACGAGTACGGTACCTAATAAATAATGCTCTTCATGACAATGCCTACTGGCCAGAAGCTCAACCAATGAAAAGCCCCCAAATCAAGCCCTGGAACTCGACACACCACTCACATTCGCAATTTTCGTCTACCTAGGTACTCTTATTCGCTCATTCGCTCATACCAGTACCTACATACTTCCCTACATACTCGCCCATTCACTCTCCCTTCTCAGGAGAGGCGCGGTAGTCGAGACCACCCCCGGATGACTGGTGGCCCGAGCAAATGGTTCGATTATTGCTTTTCTCGAGACTAGCAGACTAGGCGCGTGAGACGAGCAACCTCAGTCGATTCTTCAACGCAACTACAGTAGCATTGTCGCCCAAATTGGGTTGACAGACTGCCTATCGAGTCGTCATGCGTGGGCGGACGTGGATGGGATGGAATACCTGATACCGGTACCGCCCTGATAGCCAAGGCCTCCTTCTGGTCGCAGACCTCCGTCACGGGTTATGTGGGAGGAGGAAAGGGGCTGAGGCGCGGCTTCGCGTCGGTTAGTATGCACCCGAAGGGCTGAGCGTTTGGTTTTCAATCCATCCTGGCGGCAGATCACTAATAGCCCGACATTTATGTTCCGCCACCATATCTGGACCACGCACCGAATACCTACGCACTATATAGGTAAATCAATCGGCACGGCACAGGCCAGCATACACCAGAGCCAGCTGCTCACGTTCCGAGCAACATGCTAGTGAGCGTGCACGCAACCTAGAAAATGCAATAGGTATACCGAGTGAATGTCTTGTATAGCTCAGGAAGCTGGGTTGGCAGCCGAGTGGCTTCAACTCCAGATTGCTTGCCTACGCAGTATGTCAATACCCGAGTGCAAGGGTGACAGTGGGCGGCAGTGGCGGAATCATGGACTTTTTGGTCTCCTCTCCGAGGTATCTATGAGATCTTGTTGGCAACGGTTCCGCTAGCACTTATTGCTGGGGCCGCCCTTCTTCCGGTATCCGGCGGTATGATCTTCCCCTCCTCCTCCCCTTGTCTTACTATGATCCTCCGACGCCGGCCGGATTCCTGTTAATTCCTGATTCTAGGGTAGGTAATGAAGATTATAAGTACGCTCTATATAGTGTATATCGCTACACACCGCGCTCGCAACAGTTTCCTTCTAACACCATTCCCTATACCTGCACAGAAACCTGCACTACAGAGTCGACGCCAAGAGCGGGGTACGATAATCAGCTTCGAGTCAGACGTGGTGCAACATGCGTTCTTTACTGTAGTCCTCAGGTGAGGGGGATTATAACTCTAGACAATAAATGCAACGAGGGGATTTTTACGAGGTGCAATTCGAATGTAACAGAACTCTGCATGGCCGTATCTGTACTACTATGTACTGAGGCAGAGCTCGAACGCATGTAAGATGGCGCCAGGAGTGATGTATACCTGTACCTTAGTAAGTAGGTAGAGGAGGGGGATACCAGTACAGCGGAATTCTTCCGATTCGCCTATCCGATGCCCAGTCCAGCGGCCAGTCTCCACTTTAAAGCACAGGGCCAAGGGCGGCAAGTTTTGGCGAATGGTGATCCTCCCCACTATTGATTATGTACATAGCGTGGAGATTACTACTACATCCGTCTAGTATAGATGGGTAGACTAGCATCATAGCTACTTACTCAAGGAGATATGACGATAATTTCATATACTCATGAGCTCCATGCCGACGACTATCGCAGCTTGACAAGAAGCGTCCGTGGCCAAGGATAGGATTCCTACACTAGTCTAATCGAGAGAATACGGTGACGAGTAATTTGTCAGAATGCCTCGACAGGCTGCAGCACAACCCAGAGCCGTGCTTCGCGGCCATCGCACTCAGGTGCATGCCACCACTTTCGTCCGACAGAATCAGCGTCTTGCGTCCGGTGACGCCGATGGCTTCGTGGTATTATGGGATCTCACAATTATGAGACCCCGGGCTGTATGGCGTGCTCACACCGGCGCGATCCTGGGCATCTCGGGCTGGGGCGACGATAAGCTCGTGACGTAGGTTTTCTCTCCTCAACATTCCGTCTCCATCTACCCACGGCGGTAACATCTCGTGGGGATGAGAAGAAACTGAATGTCTATTTCTCTGTCTCTAGGGAAGGACGGGACAACCGTCTGATCGTCTGGAAGATTACAGCCGCTGACGAACAGAAGTTGAGTGCGGATCTTCCCCTGGATGAGTCTGCGCCTGAACGTCCACAGCCATGGATTTTACATATCCTGGAAGTCAATACTATGAATTTCTGCTCTTTCGTGCTATGTCCACCAAGGCCAGGAGTGCATCTGACCGTCTCCGACGAGCTACTAATTTCAGTGCCCAACACACTAGCAACAGAGGCCGTGAGTTCAGCCCTCCCATGAAAAGAGACAGCTTTAACCATAGCTATAGGTCGACATCTTTCATCTACCGAGCCAGAATCGGCAGAGCACCGTACACTTGGGGAGTAAAACGGAGAAGAAGGGAATGGTGATGGCGCTCTCTCTGCTCTGGAGACATGAACTCCTATTCCTCCTGGCTGGTTATGAGAACGGCTTGGCTGTCGTGGCGCGGCGCAGGCACGGCGGAGCCTGGGACGTTCTTTATAAGTATCAGGCACATAGCCAACCGATCCTATCGCTTGACTTCGACCCTGATAAGGAATATTTTCTCACGTCCGGAGCTGACGCTATCATTGCGAGACATCCGATTCCACACGCGAATCCTACCACACCACCCGTTCCCGTCTCTATGAGGACCAAAACATCTGATACTAGGGTTGATAATAAAGGGCCAGAAGAGCTGAGACAGCAGCCGACCGTCTTTGAAACCTCACTTTTATCTGCAGGTCTTGCAGCCACATCCACCCATGACACTGAACCTCTGACACGTGACCTTCCGAAGGTCATGAAAGTCGAGACTTCACCTTTGAAAATAATTGACACCAAACACTCGGGCCAGCAGGGCTTGGAGATCCGCTCAGACGGACGAGTCTTTGCTACGGCTGGCTGGGACTCTAAGATTCGCGTGTACTCGGCTAAAACGATGGCCGAGCTAGCTGTGTTGAAGTGGCACGACGTAGGCTGCTACGCCACCGCTTTTGCTGTGTTGCATGCTGATCAGAAGGATAATTCTGATGACTCGAAAGACAAACACCCAAAAACCGTAGTTCAAGAACAGACTAAATCCTTGGGCGATATCAACACCATGGGAAGTACTGAAATGGCTGTAGCCACTGCCATTCAGTCTAGAGAGTTCAGTGTCAAGGATAGGAGGATTAAGATGGCCAAAGAAGCACACTGGCTCGCCGCCGGAAGCAAGGATGGGAAAATCAGCCTTTGGGATATATATTGATGTCGACGATTGCGCCCAACCCACGAAATGCGTCGAGAATCAAGCGCTTCAATAGATTGTGTTATGGGCCGCCATTCTCTAGGATACATCTATACCGCTGTGACTATTAGCCTCAGCTGGCTGGCTTCTCAGGTAGGAAATCTATGTATCTATCTAGCATCTTTGCCATTCTAGTCCACATATTGACCGCAGCCTTTTAGAGGGGTTTTGTCACGATATCCTCAGCGACATCTTCCTTCATTGAGGGGTCTGATTCGACCTCAGCCGGCGGCACCACGATTCCATATTTATCATATGGAAAGCTCGTCAGATCGGGGTAGTACTCGGCCCAGCCGTCGTCATGTTCGCCTAGCTGATGAAGATCAACTTGGCCTGCCTCTCCCATGCGCCCTGCCAATATGTCTTTCTCGCGACCTTGGTACTCTTTTTTCAACATTGGGTGCGGAGCCCACACAACACGCATGCCCGCTCGTCGGCCAGCTTCTACACCAGGCACACTATCTTCAAATACTAAGCATTCCTCCGGCGTGATGGGTTTCTCTCCTTCAGCTAGACTGTCATTGATAGTCTTGAGCGCCAGGAGGTAGATGTCGGGCATGGGTTTCCCGCGACCAGGCTGAATGCGGGGATCATCTCCAAGGACACGACGGTGAGACTCGAAGACGGCAAACAACTCGGTCCAATTCGTAGTCTTTACAGTGAAATTCGCCGTGTTGCTGCTGGTGGCAAGCGCAATATGTACTCGGTGGCCCTGCCCTTGGGCCTTGGGCTTCTCGAACCAACGAGTTCGGCCCAAGTTGGTTAGAAGCTCCACGACTCCAGGCAGGGGCTTGGCGTCTGGGAAGTGCTTAAGTTGTAGAGCGGAGTACTGGGTCATATAGTCGGCCTCGGAAATAGGTAGCTTGGCCCAATCATGGAGGAGAGCATTGGCGTCGGGTCCGGGTCGCCCTTGCAGACGTGCCTTGATAGACCACGGGAGATTCGGGCGTCCATATTTCTCAAGTATGATATTGAGGCACAAAGTGTAGATATCTTCGGTGTCGAGCAGCAGACCGTCCATATCGAAGAGGCAAGCCCTTACAGGCGGGAAGCTAGAATAGCAGCCGTGTCAGCTCGGATCGCGACACTTTTAGCCATCCGAGAGACCAGTGTCAAAACCACTCTCGAAGACATGGCAGACTTACTCTGCGTGAGCAACCATGGCCGTTGGTGAAACAATGAGAGGATACTATGAGTAGGTGATATTATATATATATATGTCATGTGGATACCGTTTGGATGACTACCCGCGAATCGATGTGCTTCCAGGACTCTTAGTAGGGCCCTTATATGATACCTATACGCATCACCTGTTCCTACTAGCTACTCATTTAGGTAGCGTAGTCTGTCTTGCTGAAATCTTGAAGTACAAGAATTCTGGGTAATTTTTCGATGGAGGGGCACTGTCTAGCACCCCCCGTCGCTAGTGGATATTTGATAAACGCGATAAACCCCTCCACGACCTAACCTAGGTAGAACTAGGTACTATCGATACCTAACCTAGGTACCTAATGCAGTAGATGCCTAGGTACCTACCTATGTATGTATATACACCAAAGCAATTGATGACGTACAGTATCCTTATGTAGGTAGCTACCTAGGTAGGTAGTCTACCTAGGTTGGTAGGCAACTTTAAATATTTTATATCCCTGCTGGACGACGACGACGACCATAGATCAACGCAATGCCCCAGCAATCACTATCCCAGGATTCTACCCAGAACACTAAGCGGTCAGAAATTGACCCCGTCCAGGGTGAGGGTCTGTCTGGCGAGGACATCGAAGGGTTGATATCGCCTCCAAGATTCCCACCCGAAGAAGAAGCGGCATGTACATGGACTAATCAACCAAGCCTTTCAATCGCCGTTCCTCGTGCTAACTGATGGCCGCCTCTACAGAGCCTCGTAGACGAATCTAATGAGAAGAAGTCTGAAGCGAATGCCCTCTTCTCATCCGCCAAATACGAGAATGCCATCAACAAATATGAAGAAGCCACCGCCATCTGCCCCCACTATCTCGATTACGAGCTCGCTGTGCTCAAGTCCAACATTGCCGCCTGCCACCTCAAACTCGAGCAGTACAAGGAAGCAATACAGAGTGCCACCGAGTCGCTGGAGAGCTTGAGTCGCTCTGAGAAGGCTGTGCTCGAATCCACCGAGAAACTGGGCGGGGACGCCGAAAAAGACACCGAAGAGGACGAGCCAGAGGAGGAGATTGTCAGCGCCGGGGCCCAGAAAAGTGCCCCGGCTATCGGAGGAGAGACGGATGCCCAACAGGCCGCTCGCAAGCGACAGGATGACATCCTTAGGATAAGGGCTAAGGCCCTCATGCGTCGTGCCCGCGCGAGGAGTGAGCTCGGCGGATGGTCCAATCTGTCTGGCGCCGAGGAAGACTACAAGACCCTCTCCACCATTCCGATCTTGAGCAGCACAGACAAAAAGATCGTCCAAACTCAATTACGAACCCTCCCACCAAGGGTCAAGGCAGCGCAAGAGAAAGAAATGAGCGAGATGTGGGGGAAGCTAAAGGATGTGAGTGCTATATAGTCTTTCACGCGTTTGTGGTGGCATTAGGCGAAAAAAAACCTTTAGCAGCTAATCGATTTGGCAGCTCGGTAATGGTATACTAAAACCCTTTGGCCTCAGCACCGATAATTTCCAAATGGTGAAGGACGAAAAGACGGGTGGCTATAGCATGAACTTCAACCAAAATCAAAGACCCCAGTAACGCAAGGTGCAAAGCGGCAGTCCTCACCCATCACCTACCTTCGCCTGAAAAGCATTCATAATACAATTGAACTCGTCTTGTTGTATGATGAAAATTGGGACTGCACGAATAAGCTAAAGCATCCCTAGGGTTGTAGAACACGCGGGCTTAATGTTGGGTGAAGATCAGATACGATCATGTTCTCCCCCGATGATTAATTGGGAGGTTAAACCTAGACTTGTCAGTAGGCAAGTCAAGTATCCATGGTTGTGACAAAGGGCAGTTCGAAAATCCCAATATCTACCTAATATCACGAGATATGATATGATATGATACATAACTATACAACAACCTTGTCATAATTCCTTGTCGTTAAGTCTGTTTGCTGAAAATCCTTTTTTCTAGCGAAGCTATTCTAAACACAATATTATTGTACAATTGTGATGAGTCAAAGAGGACTAGCTGACTGTATTCCCAACGATAGGCGTCACAATACTAACATTGATAGGCATATACTGTGGGTGGTTATCAATGACCCCCACAGTATCATGATCGTCTTCAGCTAATGGACCGAATCTCAGACATGCGCATGCATTGTCACACCCATGAACCGTATCTCGCTCGCCGATCACGCCGGTTTCCCCGCGTGCGAGTTCGGTTTGATGTCGTCTATCGGGAAATCGCTGTCGAGACCTGGTATTGCTTGCCCCTTATACTACTATACTCTTACGGGCCTCAATTAGATAACCTAGTTTACTAGTGCAGCTATAGCTTCATTATGTCTCCAGTTACTGTAACAACAAGTGCTGGTGCAACATGGGAGGAGGTGGCCGCAGATCGTCAGCGCCATCGAGACGCGACATTAGCATCATTTAAACCACCGCCGGCTGAGTTGTTAACAGGCGATGTACCAATCAATACAACGGGCGTCCCAAAGAGCATACTTACACCCGAAGATCTAGCAATCACAGAGACAAACGTCGAAGAGTTAACAGTAATGCTTGCGTCAGGCCAATGGAGCGCGAAGACGGTCGTCCAAGCCTTCATGCGGCGAGCATGTCTAGCACAGCAACTCACAAACTGCGTGACGGAGCTTCTCCCAGAACACGCACTGAAGAGGGCCGCTGAGCTAGACGACCACCTCGCTGCCACCGGGCAGCCCATCGGCCCACTTCACGGCGTCCCCATCAGCATCAAGGAGCACATTGGGGTCAAGGGCCACGACTTGAACGCGGGTTTCGTCAGCTGGGTGGGCAGAGTCGCCGAGAAGGACGCGCTTATATTGCAGATTCTCTGGGGAGCGGGTGCCGTGTTCTACGTGCGGACTACGCAGCCACAAACGCTCATGCACCTCGAGACGAGCAATAATCTGTACGGGTAAGTTGTGAGCTTTTCGAACTGTCTTCCTCCCAACTACTCCAACGAGCATCAGCGGTCACGTTGCGAAAGATTGCCTAAAGAAGAAGCAAAAGGAGAGGGGGAAAGTGCATGGAGGCACGGATAAGTGACCCCCGGGCTGATTTTCTTCCCTGCTTCTCTCCCTCTGAATAGCACTACGGTAAACCCCCACAATACAACACTCACGGCTGGAGGCTCCTCTGGCGGCGAGGGCGCACTAGTAGGCATCCGGGGCTCCGTTCTGGGAATTGGCACAGATATAGGCGGGTCGATCCGTTCTCCGGCTGCTAATAATGGCGTATTCGGGTTCAAGCCCACAGCGCTGCGACTTCCCGTGAGCGGGTGGTCTGCTACGATGACGAACGCCGATCATATCGTTGCTACAATTGGACCCCTATCCACCAGCCTTAAGGGCGTCTCTCTCTTTGTTCGTACTATTCTACACGCTCGTCCATGGCTCAGAGAACCCAGCTTGGTGCCGATTCCGTGGAAGGAGGAGGACCAACTCGAAGATCGAAAGGGGCGTAAACTCAGAGTCGGGGTTATCTGGAATGACAATGTCGTGCGGCCTCATCCGCCTGTCACGGCCGCCCTATCGCGAATCGTGGAGAAATTGAGGGATAGCGATGACGTGGAGGTCGTGGATTGGGAATGCTGGAAACATGATCTAGCATGGGAGATCATCGTACGTCACAACTCACCGTTCTTTTTTGATATTTAGAACAACAGTTCTCTGTTTCTACATTCAAGGCTACGGCTCTGAGGATTGCGCAACATACGCAGACGAAATCTATATAACTCACGCCAAGAATTCTTTAGGCCAAGCTGTATTTTTGTGATGGAGGCGCTGAAGAAATGGCGGCCATTCACGCCTCCGGTGAACCAATATTACCCCTATCGAAATGGATTCTCCTCGATAACCCTCATGTTCGAGAACACACGTGAGTTTCGTACACCTTTCACACCTTTCTCTATAATAGGATACTATAACGAAACCTCCAACTCACTTGCGACAAATGTCTACAGGATTCCAACTCTTTGGCAAGCATATCAAGAGCGCGACGCCTATCGTGCTTCGTATGCTTCTCTCTGGAATGAGAGAGCTGTGGACGTAATCCTATGCCCAGGTTAGTTCGCCAGGCTCTCTGATACCTCTATTGAACATGCTTTAGAGGAGCTTTTGCTCCGATTACTACGGCAGTCTCCCAAAATCTTTTCCATCTCTTGTCATTAATGACAATTACTGACTCCAGATATTTAATAGCCGGACCAGGTGTCGCACCTAAAATTGGAACCGCCCGTTATTGGGGTTACACATCACAGGTAAAAACAATTTAGTATCTCTTCTATCTTGCCCTATTTCCATTCAGCATACGATGTTTGCGATGTATCCACACTCGATTCCCTTGGTAATCCGTTTGTGCACTTCATCCCTACATTAAAACTTGCCTATTGCCATCTGGATATTGAAACTATATGTATCGCAGTGGAATCTCCTCAACTACCCAGCCATCATATTCCCTACTGGTGTCAAAGTCGGCCGTACTCAGGAAGAAAGCGACAAAACACACGAGTATCCAGCAAACTACAAGCCGATGAGCGAGGCAGATGGGTACAACTACAATTTGTGGAGGGAACATGGCGTCGAAGGATATGCTGGTGCTCCGGTATCGTTACAGCTCGTGGGACGGATGTAAGCTCTTTCTTTACTCCCTCCTTGTCGTCCTCCATCTCCCCTCCTTTCTTGTCCACCCCAGATATATGCCGATATCGAAGGCTTGATTCTCACCCGAATGAAACTAATATTGGATCCACATCAACAAATGCGCGCTACAGCCTATGGGTATCGTTTCACGGGGCTAATTTGTCGTTACCTTAGGTACGAGGATGAGAAACTTCTTCATGCTCTTGATACACTACTTGACGCTGCTAAGTTGGCCAAGACATGTTGAGTAAGTAGGTCGAAGTAACTTAGAATATAACCTAATTAAGTTACGAGATTTGAATCAATAGGCTTGGCAGGTAATTTATCTGGATTATAAACGAATACTTACTCGCTACTTATGCTTAATTTACTCATTCCGGTCGTATCCCAAAGGGAATTTTTTTAAGACTACTTAAGACATCATTGTTTGTCTGTTTTCTGAGCAGAAATAACGTTGTTCATAATAACCTGATTTCTATTTGGACAACTTTAAAGACAGCAAGGAAATTCTACTCGGTTCGCGGGAATCTAAGGAAATAGTTACGGATATGCTTGTGTAATATAGTGGTAAGTACTAGATATTAATTGCTTCAGGGCAGCCCGAACGTTTATCTAGACTAGTAGAGTTCACTAAATTACCATTGCCATTGCCATTTCCATGATATGCTAAACAATGTACTTATGCATGCCTTCGTTACCGCCCATATCCCTTACAAAGTACCTCGTCTCACTTCTTCGAGAAGAAGGACATGATATTGCCCTGTGCCCCCTTGCTAGCAGCACCCTTCTTAGGTTTCGCAGTCGGCTCCGGCTTGGCACTTTGTTGTTGCTGCTTAGCCTTGGGCGGTGGGGCTGGCGCCTCGTCTTCGGAGAAAGACTCCCAGCCCGGCTCCTGGATGGTGACAAGGTAGCCTTTCTCGTCCATAATCTGCTTCTTGCGCGTGACGCGGCGCCGTCCCCTCCGTCGACCACCACTTGTACTCGAGACTACCTCAGCTGGCTCTTCAGCCTTCAACTCCTGCTCGGGTTCAGGTAGTGGCGGCTCTTCGTCCATCGGGTCCTCCTCTGGACTATCTGCCGTCTTCTCCGGCTCTTCGTCATCGTCGCTTTCCTCCATCATGCGTCGGAGCTCCTCTTCACGATCTTTGCGTGCTTGTCGGACACTGTTATTTTCATTCTTGACGCCTGAGATTGGATCTGCATCATCCTCTCCGTCATCTGACATAGCCTCTGTTGTTTGGTTGTCCTCGGCGCTACTAGTTGCGGCAGTAGTGGCCGATGACTCAGCAGCTTTGGTCACGGGTTTCTTAGGTTTCGCGGCTGCTTTTGCGAACATTTGACTGATACCCGACGACCCTTGGCGCTTCAAAGAGGCAGCAGGCGTAGACTTCTTAACCGGACCGGGCGCAGCAGTCGGCTTCGAGACATCCTTGGGCTCTTCTTTGACAACAACCGCCGCAGCAGGCTTTGCTTCTTGCTTGACAATAGGCTTAGATTCACTTTGGGGTTGAGATGCGTTAGGCACGGGAACAGGACCGCCTCGGCGCTCTCGCTTGCGCACATTCGGGTTGGCTATGGTGCCATAAACTTTGCTCGAATTAGGGATGTTATCTGTTGTGGAAATTTCTAGTACCTGTCTCGCCGTGTCGGTGAGAATTTGAAGATCTTTGAGCGGGTGTGGTGCCAAGCTGTAGACATGAATGGAAGCAACGTCGCTGTATTGTGATAAAGACTCTTCAGATTCAGTCAGTTATCGTCTCTATCGCTGTATGTCGTGCCCATAGGGCTTACCGAGGGTTTAGGATAAGGCTCACCTTGGAGCTGTTCTTGGCTCACCAAAGAGAGGGAATATGTGGGCACTAGATCAGAGAAAGGAGCGTCCATGGCTTCGGACACCTGGGAATCGGTCATCTCAACATCTTCGTCTTGCTGCACCGGTCTGCTCTTTGTGCCGTAGATCATGTAGATGGCATGCAACGCGCCGGGGCGCTTGTCGTTCTGCCATTTGTGGAAGTCATAAAGCATTCTACCGTGTATCAGCGCCGGTTCCATCTAAGACACCACGCCTGTAATTCGAGAAGCATACTCCTTCGCAGTGTTCACATGAATCTTTAGAGCTCTGCTTAGCAATCGATACGTAACCTTGGCGTAAGTCAGCATTGAATTGGTGGCCAGTTTCGAATGTTGGAGGCATAACTCACGACCTGGTCCTCGGTCAGGATCTTCTGGGCTAGATACTGCTTGTAGTCTTCCATTTTTGAAGGACGGCGGTTGAGCACCGTAAACAAGTGAAAGCAAGAAAGAGAGAGAAAGGGATAGACAAAATGGGGATTCGGGGATTCCCGCGTCAGTAAAGACCAATCCTATATCTCAGTTCAATGGCTAGATTTATGAGTTGGTGAGCTCAGTGAAGCTAGTGAATCCCAGAAGTGATAATGAAGTTTAGATAGATTAGGTAGATAGAGCGCGTTGCAGGGACGCGTTAAGTGGTGGGGCAAATGGGTGAGATGGACAAGTACCATCCCTGCAAAGCTCTATGCGAAAGTGACAAATCGCTCCCTACCGGCTACTGGGCAAGCGCGTCTTAAGATACCTAGATGTATGGTAGGTACCGGTACTTTAGGTACTTGTCTACATGCCTTGCCAGGTACCTACCTCTACGATTTCACCTGAGATCTTTGTACTTCTTATTATCAGATCAAATACACAATTCTCAACAAAGGCCCGAGTGTCTGCATTTTTCTGAAGGGAAAGACACAAAAGAAACCCAGAGCCAGTAGGGCAATCCATCTTTTTCCTTCTTCATTTATGTGTCCAGAAGAACCATTCAACTCGGTAACTGGAACTGCGCACACTGCCAGGCCGGCTCAGAAACGATCATGATGAACAACGACGACTTCGACAGCGTCGCCGACTCGACAGACTGGCTGTCGACGCCGCTCTCCGGTCTCTCTGCCGTCGAAGCCGCCCTGCGCTGCCAGATCTGCAAGGATTTCTACAGGACGCCCATGCTCACATCATGCAACCACACCTTCTGCTCGCTGTGCATCCGGCGTGCCCTGTCCACCGGCGGGAAGTGCCCGCTGTGCCGCGCCTCCGAGCAGGAGATGAAGCTGCGGAGCAACTGGTCCATGGAGGAAGTAGTCGCTGCCTTTACACAGGCTCGATCCGCCGTGCTCGACTTTGCGCGAAGACCGCCGCCCACATCGACAAGAGAAGAGACGCCCAAGCGGAAGGCACACGACATGGACGAAGACGACAAGCAGCAACCAACCAGCCCACAACGCGCGAGCAAGAGGTTGCGCTCCTCGGCACGTCTCAGCAAGACGCGGAGCATGGAGGCCACCGCCGAGATGGCCCGCCAGGAGTCCCACGTCCCCGACCCCGAACCCGTCAACATCGAACCCGACGATGGCCTCGTTGCCTGTCCCATCTGTTGGCGCCGCATGAAACCAATCCAGGTTGATAGACACATCGACACCTCGTGTCCGGGGGAGCCACAGCCACAGGCAGATCCGACACCGCCAGCTCAGCCTTCGCGGCGCAGCTTAGCCAAACCGACGAACATAACGAGCACCTTCACGCCGGCGTCCTCGACCGCATTCTCGCCCACCTTATCCAACAAGCCACAGCCGACTCCCGATCGGCTGCCAGCGCTCAACTACTCCATGCTGAAAGAGGCGCAGTTGCGCAAGGAGCTCTCTGATCTCAGCCTCTCGACGAGCGGGAACCGCGGCATGCTAGAGCGCCGCCATCGCGAATGGGTCATGATCTGGAACGCAAACTGCGACTCGCAGCGCCCGCGGCTCCGGGCCGAGCTGCTGCATGATCTGGACGTCTGGGAGCGCACGCTGGGCTCGCGGGCGCCGACGACATCGCGCTCCGCCGCCGTGGGCGCGCAGATCCGGGACAAGGATTTCGACGGCGCCGCCTGGGCCGCCAAGAATGACAACCTTTTCCGTGACCTGATAGCCGACGCGCGGCGGACGCGGACACAGACCAAGGCCAAGACCAAGCCTAATGAGGACGGCAGGGAGAACGCAGTCAACGGGGTGTCAGCTTCAGACGAAGCTCGCGGGGCAGTCCAGCCAACGGTAGAGTCAGATACGTCAGTATTGCTAGATGCCGCGCAGCCGGTAATTGATCCTGTAAATGGTTCGCCTGTTGCAGTGGCAATAGAGCCGTTAGAGGCAGGAATAGAAACCAAATCAGCACCCATATGAGCCCTCAGCTCACCTGAGGAAAGGACACGATAGCAAGCCTAATATTTCACACACAAAGTTTAGTTGTATACGGGGTATGTGCGTATGCATGTAGATAGATAGACAGACGCACGTGGTGGTACGGATATTAGTTTGTTCAGATTATGTACGCGGAAGTATGTTACAAAAAGATTACTCGGCCAGTATCTTCTCTGGCTCCTCTTTCCGCTGTTCGTCTATCGTGTCTAAGTGCATCCCACCCAAAACATTTGCCGCCGCCGTGACGGGCGTGAGCGGTCGATTGTTTCCATCCAACGAAGCAAGAGTGGCAGGTGTAGGACCGAGTTTCTCGAGCTCGGCCAGTTTGCGTCTCGTCTCCTCGGCCTCGTTTGCCTCCTGGGCTGCCTTCTTGACGCGCTCTGCCTCCTCTTCTTTCTTCCGCTCCTCAGCGAGCATGGCCTCAAACTCGTCGTCGACTTCACCTTCATCGACAACCGCGGCGCCCGCTCCGACTTCAGCAATCACATTACCCACCTCGTCAACCTGGCCCATCTGCTCTCGCAGATCATCTAGCACGGCATCTACTCTATCCGCGCCACCGACTTGCGCGTTAAGACTACGTAGCACGCCTGTGCTCGACTCCATGACGCGAACAAGCTGGAAGTTGTCTGCCGCTTGTTGGATTTTTGCAGCTACCTCTTCGAGCTGGTTCAGTGTCGCATGACGCGTCGCAAGGTTATTCTCGGTCAGTTTCTTCGACTTGAGCGCCGCAAGCGCCGAGACACGGTTCTTCCTACGGACCGCGTCAAGAGCAGCTAGGCTTAGCTCGTCGACACGACGGCTCAGCAACTCGGTTTGGCGCGTCAGTTTCTCCATGAGCTCCTTGAGAGACGCAATGGCGGAGTCCTCGTCTGATATGGTCGCCGTCTCATTGGGGTCTCGAATCTTGATCGTGTTCCCGTCCGTCGCGAGCACCTCCCTGTCCCTCGACAGGAATTTGACGAGGACGTCGAAGTCGTTATCCGATAGCCTCTGCCCGTCTAACAAGTTGGCCTCAAAGGTCCGCTGAAAATGCGTCCGCGAGAATATCCGCTCGAACGGTGCTATGCGGCCCCCCGTAGCGTCAGAGAAGGCTTTCGCAACCACCTCTAGATTCTGAAGAACAACAACTACCTGGCCTTTGGGCATGTTATCGCCTGGTCCGCCCGACAGCCCGATCTGTCGTAGGGCCCACCCTGCCATGGCCCACGGTATTTGCCCCCATGATTTGTGGTATATGCTCTGGGTCACCTTCAGAAACTGCGGTAGCGGGATCATCTCCCCACCCGCAAGTGCTTCTTGTAGAACCGTGCCCAGGGCTAGCGGACGGCCAAACTGTTTGCTCTCGAGGGCGCGGAGTAAGGCATCGTCTAGTTCGAGAGTCAGGTGGTTTCGCATGGGTGATCTGGAAGGCGCATAGCCGGCTAATGCAGCGTTAGACAGGCCACGCTTCCAGGCGGATACGTTGGCATCGAAGCCATCGGGGTTTAAGGTCCGTTGGGAGCGGAAATCGGAGTAAAGGGCGGGAAGACGAGCTCTATTGCGAGGCAGGTGTTCTGATTAGCATGTGAAACACGCGGTAGACGATAGACAGTACAGTACTCACTTTCGAAAGTTCTGATCATGATGTAGTAGATAATCAAGGAGCTCACTCATAGTGAAGGATGACTCGGCGGGTTTGTCTTCGATGGACGCGGCCGTGGACTAGGTAGATACGTAGGTTACTTGTGATGTGTATACGTCGGCTGAAGTGAAACTAGTGTGTCTCAAAGGGGGGACCTGGGCATGATCTATTAAAGCCGGCTATATCATGACATGTTCTGCCCGATGTTCGGGGCTTCAAGGCCTATTCACAGCAAGGAGAGATGGTAGTAGTGGTGTGAATGATTTGATGAAAGAGCTCGAAGCTTGCGGTCTGTCTGAAGAACCTACAGGGTCATTGGGCCTATTATCGCCTTATCAGGTCTTATCAGCGCGACGTCACACCCCATTGTGGTGGGGGTTTCCGGCTGCCTAGGCTCGGTAGGTACCAGGTAGGTACATCAAGGTTAACTGAGGAAGTAGAAACCACTTTCACCTGTGCCTCAGCTTCGGGTAGGTTAAATCAACCTTACTTAGGTACCATAGTACCTACTGTGTTATACCCTGATATTAATCAGTAGAAAAAGGTGAGCCCGAGTCCGGTTATGAGCCAATGGCCGTGTTGTAGGGGCTGTTCACGTCAATGGATATCTAATGTTCGGATAGATAGCCAACACTAGAAAGTCTCCTGCGGCGCTTTCTCAATAGAGGGAAGAAAAAAGCCTGCAATACAACAATATAGTAAGGGTTAGCCTGATTGCTCACGTCCAATTCTAGAGCATCGTCGTTGGTGAATGTTTACTCTACCTGGGTACTTGGACGCTGCATTACAGTCCTTGAAACAGGTAACATACGATGTATCGTGGTTAGAGAAGACTAGGTAATGTATGAAATCCCCAAGTTTCTCAAATTCAGGAGACAGCAAGAACCCGGCATCCAAGAAATACCTCGTAGGGAGGAAATCTCCGAATCTTTTACTGACCTACAGGAAGATTCTTTCCCTACCAACTCTTTCGAACCTAGACAGTTATGCGATCGGGGCCACTAGTGCGTCTTCGAACTACGTAGGAGAGAAGATGATAGCGCTGGAGTGAACTCGTGGAGGCCGCAGATGAAAAATACTACTTCATGTCGAAACTAAATGAATCGTACGAAGATTTCTGCCAGAGGACGGAGAGTTTAGGAATCTCGACAGAACTATGGACCACATAATAAGTATCAGGCCTTCTGCGAGTCGATAGAGCCCAAATACGGCATTAGAGAAGGCTTATCAATATCTGCGAGTCAGTCCACGAGGGTACATATGTCAAGGTAAGTAAACCACGAAGAGATTGTCTTCTATTTTTGCGGCCACCTTTTCCCCAGACGTCCACAGCTCAGACGATCTGCGTGCTTCCAGAATGCTGAGATGTTCAGAGTATATAGATACTAACTCTAGACACTGAAGTACGATCCTGAGCTCACTCTCTTCAAGGGGCATTCCAAAACTCCCCTGGAGCCCATGTAACTTCTGTTGGGAGGCTACTATCAACCCATGGAAATCTACTCCCGCCCTTCTATTTCACATGATAATAGCCTAATAGGAGATTTCACATTGAGCCAGCATTGTATGGCCTGGGTAGGCTCATTACACACCCCGACCAACACGCGTCTTTCAAAGGAGGCTAGCTCCTCGGAGTATTTCACAACAAATCTCCTTACTAATGACTTAGATGGCTGCCGTGTCGTAATCGGCGGTTGCCGGCGCTAGATTTACCTTCACGAACCCGACTTGTCCTAGGCCGTGGACTTATCGGAGTGCTCATACACTAAGGTTACTGCTCCGGAGGACCCGGCAGAAAACCGAATAGACAAGCAGCAAGACCAGAGCATACATGTTGCCATTTGCAAATTCCAAGTCTCGAGCATGGTATTAACATGATTTGAAGGCACGTGAGACTCTCTAGCACTCAGCGAGGCCTCCTCTCTCTAGCTTTTCAGGTCTCTTGATCTTCTTAGTGGCGATGTTCATGGAAGGATACGGTATGGGGTTTCCATTTAGACGAATCAATTCAAGAGTCCCGACCGCTGAGTGCCCGTATTACATAGGACATAAGCAGTAACTCGTATAGGTTGCATTGACTCGGCTCGTCGGATCGGCCAAAAATAGTGATCAATTGCGTCAACACCGATATAAAACCGGTAGTATTGCTACCAAAACACCACCATATTTGGTTACAGAATATACCTAGTATAACTATAGATCTTCTAACCAACCGGAAAGGGAGACAATCCAACCAACAAACAAACCAACCGCTATTCAACAAGATCGATCAGTGTCTCTCACAATGGGCTCTATTCCCTCGCTGAAGTTGAACGATGGCAATGAGATCCCGGTGGTAGGTATCATCACCCCGCATTAACTTCCACTCACTAACGCATGGGCTCTACAACTACAGCTATCTTGTGAGTATGATCGGATTCTTGGTCTAGCTAGAACGGTGTCTTGGAGCGTGAAGTCTCGTAGACATGACTTAGAATGGAACAAAGATTAGTTGCTGACTCCCTTGCCCCAAAGATGGCTTTGGTACTGCAAACTTCGGCGGCAAAGACGATGATATAAGCAAAGCTGCAACCTTGGCCATTGAGAGTGGTTATTACCACCTTGATAGTGCAGAATGTATGTTGTCCCATCGCATAAATCCCATTATCGCCATAAGCGACACGTCCTCACTCATATCTCCTAGGCTATAAGAATGAAACCGGTGTGGGTGCTGGTATAAAGGCTTCGGGAATCGACCGTTCGAAGCTCTACATCACCACCAAGGTAGTCGGGACCATAGACCAGGATGTAGCCGCGGCGCTCAACACCTCGCTCTCAAGTCTCGGCGTCGACTATATTGATCTGTACTTAGTACACATACCCTTCGCAGCCGGTTCGCCGGAAGGCTTGCAGAAGATCTGGACGCAGAGTGAGTAGTCTTTTTTGAGACCCGTCCGCCCTCACGGTGGTATCGTTAGAATCTTGGAAGACTCGTAGTGACGGCATTTGTACACCCTGACTCATGCATGTCGGCATTGTCATCTCTGCGCCGTGTATTACACGCTACTCATCTCACTGGGAAGCAATAGACCTGCTAATAACCGATTGTCGTAGTGGAGGCCGTTCAAGCCGCCGGTAAGACACGATCTATCGGCGTCTCCAACTTCGAAGTAGAGGACTTTGAGATCATCTTCAAGACCGCCAAGGTCGTACCAGCCATCAACCAGATCGAATTCCACCCGTATTGGCAGCAGCGCGACGTGGTGGATTACTGCCGCAAGAAAGGCATCGCCCTTAGCGCCTACTCGCCGCTCACGGCTCTCACGGCGGCCCGTCCTGGTCCTGCAGACGAGGCGTACGCGGAGCTCGCCAGCAAGTATGGCGTCTCAGAGGGCGATATTGCGCTACGATGGGTTCTAGACCAAAACATTGCAGCGGTCACCACAAGCCGTAAGGCGGACCGCTTACGGGGTTACTTGAAGAATGTGCTGGGATTCAAGCTGGAACCACAGGAGATTGAGAGACTTAGGACTCTAGGCAGCCAGAAAATTCACCAGGGCCCGGGAATGGGTAAGTTCTTTCGACGTTTCATTCTTTTTCTCTTTTCCCTTTCGCTGCCGATGTGTTTTCGGTAGTAGCGGTAACATTAACTGACCACTGATTATTAGGAATCATGACCAGCTGGTACGGAAATTACAAAACTGGTGTGCCGGCGCCTTGAGAAAGAAAAAAAAGAGAAGGCCAATACACTGCTCTGGTCTGTCGTTATTTGAAGGTCTTCCAGTAGTCAATTCAAAGTGCTCTCAATACCTTTTGCATTGAACGGAAGTTTAAACAAGACGATAGTGTCAAGTTGAGTATACAATACGTTGATAATGTAACTACAGTATGTTTTATTATACCTGAATTAAGTTGGTGTTACAATTATGGTCGGCTATCCTCGCGTTGTGCAATGAGGGTCAAACGAAACGGTGTTGAGATAACTGGCTACACCAAGACATATCTACATCTGTATTCGCTTGTGTCGGCGTCTTCATGAATGCGGAGAAGGAGCTGAAGTATGCAAACGCTACCGAGACTATTAGTCTTCCTTCATAGCAAAGAACTGCCGATGCGAACAGACCAAATCCCGCAGATCCCGGTTGAGAAGGACAAGAAGTACGGAAATAGAGAGTTCGTTGCGCGGGGTAATCCAGGGTATTTCGAGACGGTGAGTAGCTGCATATATCATCCCATGTAAATCTCCGGGCGGGCCCGGTGTTCCTGGATTAGAAATCGATATTAAGGCCGACGTTACATGATACGATATATACGTGTACACAACGTAAACGGATTAACTACCCGTCCCGGCGAGGATGGGTAGTACAATTTGACTACCTGCACAGGAGCCGTCATCTCATTGTGTTAGAGACACACACCATGAAGTGAGGCTTGTATCACCAGCCTTCTTCACCCCAGCAAGATGCTTGTCCTCGTAGCCGGCGCAACAGGCAACATCGGCCAGAAGATAGTCGAAAGTCTTCTGAGGCGCGGCCACCAAGTACGAGCCTTAGCACGCAATCCAGAAAAGCTCTCCGCCGCAACGATAGCGCAGCTCGAGAAATTCGTTAAGAGCAGCACGTACTACGACGTCCCGGCCATCGAGGCAGCGTGTGCGGGCGTCGACGCCGTCATATGCGCGTACAACGGGACCCCGGAGCTCCAGGTCGAGGGACAACTGTTCCTTCTGCGGGCGGCGGAGCGCAGCGGCGCGCACATCTACGTCTCGGCGAGCTGGAACTGCGACTGGCGACGGCAAGCCCTGGGCGACCATGAGAGCTACGACCCGTACCACTGCTTCCGGCGGCTAGCGGAGCTAACGTCGACCGTGCGCCCGCACTTCATCTTCTCGGGGATCCTGGCCGAGGTCCTCTTCTCGGCGCCGGGGCGCGTGTCCTTCTCGCCGGAGAACCATGGCGTCTGGGACCACGAGGGCAAGCGCGTCGAGATATGGGGCGACGCGGACTACAAGTGGCAGTGGACGAGCGAGGCCGACGCAGCCGAGTTTGCCGCCGCCATTGTGGAACGGCAGGATGCTGTAGATGGCGGCTTCTGGACCGTATGCTCGGGCTATGATAGTCTGGAGGACATTGCGAGGATTTATGGACAAGTCCGCGGGGTTCCGGTGAAAGCTGAACGGGCTGGCTCAGTGGAGGAACTACGGGAGAAGGCCTTGGCTGGGCGCGCTCGGAGCCATCCGACTACCATGTGGGATTACATCGGCTACTTCTATGTGTTATTCATGATCGATGGCACATGGGCACCTGGCCCGTTTGATAATGACAGGCTGGGGGTGAAGGGGACGCCTTTGCAAGAGTATCTCAAACAGAACCCAGAACTCTGATTTTGGCTCCTTGCCTAGTAATAAGTTTGAGAAAATGCCCCTTTTCTCTGGGCAGGGGTACAATGAAAACTGCCATATACAGATTTTGATACCCAACGATTCGAAGCTGTAACGCTCACAACTATACTGCTAATGATGAAGAGAGCAGAATTCTTGGAAGATTACGATGTCCTATTTCGACCTGGGAGATAATGCTTTGCTTGATTGGCATGTACCTTCGCCGATCGATGGTCATCTGCTTTTGGGGTATGTATCCACGGTCTTTTGATACTTTCTGGGCGGGTTTCTTCCACCCTGTCCGCAAACGCACCATTTATTTTGCGGATGGGTGGTGATTTGAAAGATCTTTTGACAGGTTGGGACGTCACAGATTTAGATTTCCACCACTGGGCAAGGACTCCTGCGGCAAGACTTCAACTCTGGTGGTAAAATGGATCGGAATTCCTTTTCATGATTGATAGGGTGATAATACTGCGCCAGGACATAACCAAGGATCCCAAGAAATTGGAGCCCCTGAGCCTCTGCGTATTCAATGTCCGTATTCTCTTTATTCCAATCTTGACGAACCTGGTGAATACGAAGGGTATAGTCTCATCTGTAAAGAAGGGGGAAAACGATCATTGTCGGGTTTAGCATTAAACGAGCCCGATATCTCCTCGGCTCCCGAATGATCTTTAGTCAGTTAATGTCGACCGCTCCACAGTCATCGGGGTCAGTCGCAAAGAGCGTCATGATCCTATATGCCTACTACTGTAGGTATCTGAAGCAACCCTATAGTAATTTTGAAGCTAATAAAACAACCAATTGATTGCTACTATGTTGTAGTTGTCTATCAATGGTACAAGGGGTGTATTGCCTGAAACCAAGTCCGTGCAAATACCAAATACGGCGCTATGAACATACCGTAGTCACCGTGTCTTGAGTATAGGAATTATCGTACGTATGCCGACTGGACTCACGAGATGCGCTTTCAAACATGTTCTCGTTCTTTCTGGAACGTGGTAATGACAGCACTAGCCCCGGGACTTGAGACGAAACGATACCTACCTAATGCAGCTGTAATGTTTTTACATGTAGGTGGACTTAATTCAGCTAACTAGGGGTAAAGTCTTGGCATGAACGAGATAGGATGGGTATTGTGGGAGTCGCTTATTCGAACGACACTGGAATACACAGTAATTGATTGCTCTCTGCTTCTATGACATAAGCAAACGACGATCGAGCCAGATTAACCGTAGCTACTCGGTGTTCTGCTCGGCGACCCGCGTTCCTGGCCGATCTCCGGCTCTATCGTGACGTGGACGACCTGGGAAGCTAACCTGTAAGTGCCCCCCGTAGGCCCGATAGCACGCGGAGGAAAGGCCTCGGGCTCGGTGATTGTATGAGTTCGCACGAGACAAGTCTACACCCGATTAGAGACCGATTACATAGATACCCCATTTTCTGAGTAGCGCAGGATTTGCAATCTGCTCGGCTCGCTTCGAGAGAAGTAGTGTCGCGTGAGCTGGTAGATCTGCACTGATCAGCTACACTAAGCTATATGCAGCTCGTCTTTGCAATGTAGTATATACTAAGTACTGTAGGATGACCGGCATCTCGGTCGAATGTGGTGGTGTTCTCATTACCCGCTTTGAGGGGCTTTTCGTTTAGCATTTGTTAGTATTCGTTGGAACGGCTGTAACCCGATGGAACACATCTGTACACCGTTTAGGCAAGTTGTTTTTTCATAGTATATCTGGCTTGAAGGACCTGTTCTACATGCGGACGGTGTTATGGTTCCGGTTGACCTCGCGACATTTTGACACCATGTCCTTCAACGGGGTTGATCCTGGTGTGTGTTTTGAAGAAACGAGGGGTTACTCAGTAGCTCGAGGACCCTTACTAGGTATACTTACTCTACACTACTGATCGTTATGGAGGGGTGATTGTGACACGGCACCTTCTGTGTTCGTCTCTTTCGATGTACCCCTTTTTTGTTTCAAAGATTCTGTTACAGGTCGGTCATGATAAGTGACGAGTTTGACACAATTGCACGAGACTTGGGACGAGTAAGCTGGCCCTTTTCATTGTTAGCATAAGCCCCTTGGACCAAAATAGTATATATTTGCCCCTCAACGCCCACATGTTAAATAAACGATAATAGTATTGGTATCGGCATCGGTATTGCGCATGAACATTGTAAATGGGATTGTGCGTGGCATTAGTAATATCGTTCGCAATGTTTGCGAGTACCTCTTTGATCTATGTACTGTAACCTTATAATACCTTACGCAGTAGGTAAGTACTACGTACTCATAGGGCAATAGGGCAGCCTGGGCAGAGGCTGGCACATGTCAAAATACCCCACCCCCCAAGTTCTCCATCCCGACAGATTGGACTGGGATGCTGCTGGGATCTACCTTCCGGGTTTACCCATTCACGGACAGAATATGAGACATGATTGGAGGGAAGAACACGAGGCTAGAACTGGGCCAATCAGATTACTGGAGAATTCTTGGCCTCCACAATCCTTTTCCGCAATTTTGCTGGACGCGTGCGCTCGTTGCCTTCCGGTTTGTTCTCGAGCATCTGGCCAACCTCGAACAGGTACGGTATGAAGCTGACTTAATACCCATACCGTAGCGCGCCAGGCCGGTTTTTTGACAAGGTGTTAGGTGTTATATTGAGCCCTAGAAACGATTAATAATTTTCTGCCAGATCACACTAACTAATTACGGTTCGAAGGGCGATAGCAGGCATTATGATTAAAGCTGGAAGTTCGTAGGCAAGTACGTATATTTTGAATCAACCAAGGAAACTACAACAATAAAGATGATCAGAAATAAAAGATGTTGAATTAACTACTTAATTCTTTACATAAAAGAATACTTAACACCTAAAAAAACAAAACGCAAGTTGTTAAAGTAAAGGTATTTCATTTCAAACTACGTAGCACTAACTACTTATTCCAAACATCACTCATTTATCGACTAACTAAATCTAGCAATACAAGTCTCCCTAACACCTTGTCAAAAAACCGGCCTGGCGCGCTACGGTACTAGGTCGCCCCGGACGCTACTAGTCTGCACTTCCGAAGGTGCCGGGCGAGCGGGCTCTTGACGGGCCCGTCTTGAGCCTTGGGGGTTTGGAGATTCTGTTACCTAGTATACACTCTGTATGCGATTGCGACTGTTCTGATGTCAGCTTCATGCACAGTAGGTAGGAGGTAGTCGTATCTACTTACGCCTAAGGTAGTAGCCTAGGCTAAAACAAGAAGCACTTTTGGGGGACCAAAAAATTGTTTACATGTATATGTAGCTAACCTATACCATAATGTAGTATGACTCGTGTTGAGTTTTGTTCTGTCCTATTTATCGCAAGACCGGAGAAAACTGGAGGGAATTGTTTACGGGGGACCTTACAACTTTGAAAAGACAAACACCAAAAAGACGAGGGGGGGGGGGGGGGGGGGGGGGGGGGGGGGGGGGGGGGGGGGGGGGGGGGGGTGTTG